>CAUYQV010136656.1:0-67775 GCA_963574575.1 Galagoides demidoff | reverse complement strand
ACTATGTTAATACAGATGCAAAAATTCTCAACAAAATCCAAACAGAATCCAGGAACATATAAAAAGAATTCTACACCCTAAAAAAGTGAGATTTTATCCCAGTAATACAAGATTGTTTGGGGCGGTGCCTATAGCACAGTGCTTAAGGTGCCAACCACATGCACCGAGGGTGGCGGGTTTGAACCTGGCCCAGGCCAGCTAAACATCATTGACAACTGCAACAAAAAAATAGCTGGGCATTGTGGCAGGCATTTGTAGTCCCAGCTGCTTGGGAGGCTGAGGCAAGAGAATCACTTAAGCCCAAGAGTTTGAGGTTTCTGTGAGCTGTGATGCCATGGCACTCTACCAAGGGTGACACAGTGAGACAGTCTCAAAAAAAGAAAAATTGTTTACCATCTGAAAATCAATTAATGTAATATATCATATTAACAGAATAAAAATCTAAAAACCACACAATCATCCCAGTCAATGTAGAAAAAGCATTTGACAAAGCCCAACACCCTTTCATGGTAAAAACACTTAACCAGGGCTGGGCATGATGGCTTACACTTGTAATCCTAGCACTCTAGGAGGCTGAGGTGGGCTGATTGCTTGAGCTCAGGAGTTCAAGACCAGCCTGAGCCAAGAGCAAGACCAATCTCTACTAAAAATAGAAAAACTAGCAGATGTTGTGGCAGGTGCCTATAGTCCTAGCTACTCAAGAGGCTGAGGCAAGCGGATTGCTTGAGCTCAAGAGTCTGAATTTGAGTTATGTTATGATTTGAGTTATGATGCAGCAACTCAGAGCAACAGAGTATGACTCTGTCTCAAAAAAAAAAAAAGATGGCTAAACTGTGTTGATAGTTTACATGCATACTTTGATTAATTGTATTGCTTTCTGTTCGAGATACAATAAATTATACTTTTGATTCAAACACTTAATATTTAATGACTATAGAAAGTGGATTAGTGTTTGATGGAGGCTGGGGAGGGAATAGGTGGATATGAGGGCAATACTTAAAGGGTCTGGGGTTCCTTTGGTATGATGAACTTGTCCTAAAACTGACTGTGGTGATAACTGTATATGGCTATGAATGTGCTTATGTGAATTATATCTCAGTAAAGTAATTTTAAACATAAGTTAAAGGGTTGCTGATAGAGGAAAGAAAAATATAGGAATAAAATGTGTGAAATAATGCAGTATACACACTTTGAAAAATGTTGAGCCATGTGGGTTTTTGAGTGTCAGTGAGCCAAGGATATCATTGAGTTACCTATGACGTTTATTAACATGCTGAACTCACACTGACAATGATAAATATGCATGCAGATTTATCTCTCTAATACTTTGAAATAGAAGAAATTAAACCATGGCGACTATGATGCTCTCTTGCATTTAACGGCCCACTGTCTTTGCAGGGCTGCAGAGTATTTGCACATCTTCCTTAAAACTCATTGTCCTTCTAATTCTAATAGCAATTAAGAACTGTCACTATAGTATTTAGAGAAAGGAGGCATAGGAAATATGATTTTACCCTGTATATATTCCTATTATTTTATTTTAAAAACCTATGTTGTCCTCTTCTAAAAGGTAAACTCCATGATCCATTCGTTCAATAAATATTTATTGAATTTTTGCAGTCTGCCAAACACTATTCTAGGGGATTGGGAGCAAAGCACAGAATTTTATGTCCTTGGGGAATTTATATTCTACTAAAGGAAAAGAGGCAAAAATGTGTAAACTTAATAAATAAGTAAACCATGGTATGTGTTTGAAGATGGATACCTTTAAGGAAAAAAAAACAAAAAACTATGAGAACAGTGGCTCACCTGTTTCCATCTGTGCTAGCCCCAGTGCCCCAAGGGTACCCGGCCTGGGGAAGATATGATAAATCCTTACTGAATAAATGAATGAGGGAATAGATGTAGTTCAAACTGTATGTTTGGTTTTCAAAAATTTGAGTTTGTACTTTTGGACTGATTTTATTTTCTTTTTAAAAAAACTTACTGTAGCTATAGAAAGTATTTAACATCTGTCTCACTCCCTGTCTGGCTTTGTTCTCTAAGAGGAGGCCAGTGGCAGCGCCAAATCTCTGGAGCCAGGCTGTATGGAGTCAATGTCAGCTTTACCACTTATTATTTCCAGAAACATTAATGATATTTATCTTTATTTATAACAATATTGAAGTTGCATTCATTTCATTTAACTTCAACTTGAAGCTTTGAGTTTTGAGACCTTCCTTGCTACAGACAATTTTCATGGGCGATAATTCCCTTGAATTGTTATAGTCAGCCAACATTTATTATGTGTCAGTTATTGCAAGAATTGACATTGAGTATCGGGTCCCCCGGGTATTATATAATGATGTGCTCATCATAGGTGATGTTAATGATCCTTCTCTGCTGTTAATAGCTATGTAAGATGTGAACTCTTTGGTCAGCTGGGACTATCCTATTCTCATCTAACATCCTCAGACCCTTACACAGTGACTGGCACATACAGACATAAAGCAAATGTTTAATGAATAAATAAAACGTTGTTATCCAGTAATAACCAGTTATATATGCAAAAAGCATACCCCTACAAGTCATTGGACATTCTGTTGGTGTATCTCTGGGCTGTCTCAGGTTGGCACGCCTGGGCATGAATTCCCTTTCAGTCTACACGGAGGAGGACCAGGTGACCTGTAGCTTGGCAGCAGCCCAGGGACATGCTAGTCTACCTTGGACATCAGCCAGACTGGGGCAAAGTTGAGAGAGTAACTCTCTCCCTCCTCCGATGTATTATTACAACCCCCTTGTGCACTGGTTGTTCATGTCGATTTTGGTTACATTCTCTTATGTCATTATCGTCGTCGTCTTCTTCTTTTTTTTTTTTTTTGGTCCTGTTGTAAAATTAAAACAACAATAAGGTTTGTTAAGATAGCTCAGATAGTAATTTATTAGCTACGATATAATGATACGAGGAAATAGTAAGCTCTTTGGCTGTTTATTTTCATTGTTATGGATGGAAAGAGTAAGCATAGAGATATTTCAGTTGCTATGGATACCAAGTCTTTGAGATGATGGAATCCTTTTAATGTAATCCATTTCAGTTAGATTGCTTTTCTCTGGAATGTTACAGCTATTAAATGTACTTTTTTAAAACAAAAAATTATATCCCTTTCTCTCAACATCAGGAAGCATTATTTTCATGTTTTCTCCATTTTTTCCCCTGTAGTTTTTCTTTTCCCTGTATCTCCTCTTTCCCACACCAGAAAAGATGACAGGGAGAAATAAACTGTACTCCTGCCTGTCTTTCTATCCAAGCAGGAAAACTGATTGTAGTAGTTCACACAATTATATGCAAGTGTTACAACATAATCATCCCAGATGTGATATTTGTTTTTTTTTTTAAACTTAATCTTCAAAATCCAGGTTGACTCTAAAAAGGCATGTAACTGTCTTCTCAACAATCCAGTGATTCGTTGAGTCAGATTTCTTTAAAATAGAATCTTTAGGGGATCTATAATTTTGAGCACAGCATTAAGTAAATGTTGCAGAGGGAGAAAAAAAAACAGTGAGTTTCCAAAAAAGAACTCAAAAAGTAGCAACTCATAGTTTAGGGGTGTAAGAAAAATCTATCCCTCTATGTGAAAGTAGTCAGACTCCTTGCTAAGAACATACATTTCAAAAAGTTTAAAATGCTCGCTAAATCATCATTCATCTATTTAGAGGAATCATTTTAGTGGCTTTATAAAAACATGGTGATTTTTAGAACTCCTATTTTGGGTCCCTCATTCCTAACTCTAACTTATCTTTATTTTTAAAGAGGGGATTGAGTTCATTATATAAATTAAAAATTCTGCATAATAAACACTGTTTTAGACTGTTGTGCTGGCATCTGCTATGTTGAAAAAGAAAGAGGCAGCTTTTGTGTCATGAGGCCTGGGTTTCAGTCCCAGCTCTTCCTCTGTCATGTGGCCTCAGATGAGTCATTTAACCTCTTGGGTCTTAATCTCATCATCCCCAAATTAGATGTCAGACTACACTATTTTTCAAAGCTCCTGACATCCTAAAATATTGACATTGCTTCAAAATGTGTCCACCTCTCCAATTGATTTCCAGCATCAGGTTTAGAAACTCTTTTCATTAGGTTTTCTGAGTTCAAAACCAAATAGAAACGAGAAACGCTTAGAAGCACAAGCCTTCCAGCAACTCTATTTCCATCCTGCATAGCATTGAAAATAATTTTAAGTTTACAGTGGAAAATAGGAATTAGAACACATTCAGGTGGACAGTTTCAAAACCTTTATTGTTGGTGATACTTTCTCCAGATGGAAAATTAAGTAATCCTGGCTAATGCTAACATTTATGTTCCTTTAGTAAATGCCAGACACTGTGCTGAGTGCTTTGTGTGGTTTTCAGTTCAATTCTCACAGCAATGCTATGAGGCAGGGATTATGATGTCCATTTTATAGGTAAAAATGGATGCAATAAGGAATAAAAAAATAAATCTTTAGTCCTAACGGCTTAACTAGTAATTGGCAGAGCTAAGATTCAAATCTATGCTATCTGACATTGTATGTCCAGAGTGTATAAATATTATAATGCAGACTCTCAGACTTTGTGTATGTGTATAGGGTTATACTATTGGTCCATGAACAACACAGGTTTGGACTGTATAGGTCCACTTATGCACAAAGTTTTTCAATTAGCTGCAGGTGGAAAATACAGTATTGAAAGGTACGATAAATCCACTTATTTTGGAGGGCTGACTTTTTGCATTCTGGGGTTCCACAGGCCAACTGTGGGACTCGAATATGTGCAGATTTGGGTCCACATGGGCCCTGGAACCAATCCCCTGCATACACCAAGGGAGAACTATGCATTCATGTGTCTCAAGACAGACTCATTGTTTCCCTTGCACGCCCCAGCCCAGTCCGTCTCTGCCTACCTGATCTCAGAGGAAGGCCCCACAGCCCCCAGTGGCACAAGGCAGAAACCTCGGCCTTCCTTTGCACGTCCCTTTCCCTCACTTCACTCACTACCCACATAACCCATCACTAAGTCCTGTCAACTTATTAAAGAGCTCTCAAAATGGATGTGTCATCCAGAGTCCTAGGGAAAACCTGACACCTAAGGGACTTTGATGAAGGGATCATTTATAGGGCTCTGGGAAAACTTAAGATAATCTGTGAGAAATGGTGAAACACTGAGAGACTAGCAATAGCGGATGCTGTTAGCAACTGCTATGGGTTGAGTTGTGTCTCCCCCATAAAGATATATTGGAGTCCTAGCCCCCAGTACCTTAGAGTGTGACCTTATAGGAGACAGGCTCTTTCCAGAAGTAATCAGGTTAACGTGAGATTGTTAAGGCGGATACTAACCCAATATGACTGGTGTACTTATGAAAAGGGGAAATTTGGACCCCCAGAGACACTCATACAGGGATAATGCCATGTGAACACAGTGAGATCAGGGTGGGACTTCTGAAAGCCAAGGAGCCCCAAAGATCGCCAGCAACCCACAAGGGCAGAGGCACTGATCAGATTCCCCTTATAGCTCTTGGAAGGGACCAACCTGGAAGATGCCTTGATCTCAGACTTCTAGTCTCCAGAACTGCGAGACAATACAGTTCTTTTGTTGAAGCCACCCAGTGCGGTACTTATTACAGCAGCCTTTGGCCTAAAGCTTCACAGGAAGAGGACAGTATTACAGAATGCAGATTGTGGAAGAGGTGTAACTTCCTGGCAACTGGGGCCACAGGGAAACACATTTTTCTGCATGGATTTCCTGGAAATATATAATCGAACTTCTTTTCATCAACTATTTGCTTACTTTGAAATAATAGAATTTAAAAGGAAAGGTGCAATACATTTTGATTCTTAGTTTTCAGAGTAACAGCTTTTTTCCTAGCAGTCTCCACAGGTGACAATTGTTTTTCCTGCATCATTATGAACACATGAATTATTAATATATTGATGTATTACAGTCTACTGCCAGCATTATCGTTTCCTTGTCCACACTGTCCCAGTTTCAGCCTAAAGCAGCCTTTTCAGGCGGGGCCTTTTGACGTTTTCATATGGCCCCGGTGAGCTCTAACAGTTTCCTCACTCTCCAGGATGACAAGAGGCCTAGACTCACGGCAAACATTTCTTGTCCCAGACCTGAGATAAGCCATTTCTCTAGGGAACTCTGGGTTGTTTTAGTGTTTAGTGGGAAATGGCCGAGACCACAGTCTCGGCATCACCCGCTTTTGATGATGCTCCATCTTGATTTCTTTGGAAATGGAAATTGTCTCCTTGTGTGGTGTCTGGTGGGCGGGTGTTGGCAGTAGTCATCTGTCCACTTTTAATCAAACAACCTTCCTTCGGCTCTAATTTTCCTGTTTGGGGCGGGGGGGGTTCTGTTTTCTTTTGAGATGTTGCAGAAGCCATGCTGGGATTAAAAAATAATAATAGACAAGGGACTATATCTACTTTTCTTATAAAATTAACTGGCAGGAAAATAGAAAGCAAGATTTGGGCCCATCTACACCTCAGCTGCTGATGTAGTAGGGAAAGGTGGAAGACCAGTTGTAAAGTGTGACGAGTGATGTGTAAGGTCACCAAGGTGTGGAAGTAGCCTTAATAATCCAATAAGAATGCTTGCCTGACTTGTAAATAACGTTGAACACCTAACGTTGCAATGGTAGATTGAAATATTATTGACAATCGCTGTCTCTCCAAGTTGCCACAAGCACATACACTGTCTGCTCCTGTCTATTTAACTGCACTTGCAATAGAACATACTGGAAGCTACACAGAGCCATAAAACTGAAGCCCTGTGTGTTTACAATAGCAAGAGCATACATGTATTTATTTTATGTGACATTGTGACACAACATTGTCACCTACAAAATTCATCTAGAGTTCCACCAAAAAATCCCGCACAAAAAAAATCTCATAATGTTTTATGTAAGTTTACAGTTTTGTGCTGGGCCACCCGTCTCACCAGCCCAAGACATTATGAAGCAGGGCAAGGCATCCTCACTATGCCCTTTCTAAAGTTCTAACTATGGGATCCCTGAGCTTCAAAAAGTGGTCATTTTAAACCACTCAATTTTAGGATAATTTGTTCTGAGTAACTGAAGCACCCATGTGGCAGAAATTGTTTTGAACGTAATGTTTGAAATTATTAAGCATAGTTTAGTTGGGGATGTGATTGAGGATGTGACAGGAAAAGGGAGGGAACAAACATGTTAATTTGTTCAAGGGCACATATTCTTTTGAAATTAACATAAAATAATAGAAGCTTTGTGCATTTAAAGGAACCAAGAGTTCTATGCTGTGGAGAAATGGACATGGAAAGGGAACAGTGTTGGAACTGGAAGTGGGAAGAGTCCCTGGAGCCTTGGGGTGGGGCTTTAAAGGTGAAATCCTCCTTCCCTATTTCCACCACCACCACCTTTGATATTCCAGCTTGTGTCAACCAAACACAACACCAGAGAGTCAAGGGGAAAAAATGAGCTAAGGGAGAGTTTTCCACTTGGGAGCTTCCCACAAGATGACCCTTTTTATTTCAGTTAATTTTTGCAATAGCTACTGCAGCCACAAACCAAAAATCTTTACATGTGGTTGTTAAAAAGCTATGTGTAGTTTTTATTTTATTTGTTTTATTTTTTTTTTGATACAGAGTCTCACTTTGTTGCCCTCAGTAGAGTTCCATGGCATCATAGCTCACAGCAACCTCCAACTCTTGGGATTAAGTGATGCTCTTGCCTCAGCCTCCCGAGTAGCTGGGACTACAGGCATCTGCCACAATGCCCAGCTATTTTTTGTTGCAGTTCCCATTGTTGTTTGGCTGGCTTGGGCTGGGTTTGAACCCACCAAGCTTGCTATATATGGGACTGGTGCCCTATCCACTGAGCCACAGGTACTGCCTGCTATGTGTAGTTTAATGAGTAAGATATGAGTCCTTCCCTGCAAAAATTCATAGTAAAGGAATAAGACCTAGCTGCTACTTTACCAGCTTTTGTTTTCAGAGTTATACTACTGGTACCCCAGGTAGAGGCTGAGGGAAATTTTACCTTTTGCCCTCTGAAAGTTTGCTGAGAAATCAATTAACAAAAATCAGGTTAATAGAAAAAAAGGCAAATAAATATATTAATGTATATGGAAGATATGCAAACTATAAGAACTCTCGATTGCCTTTATTTCCAGTAAAAAACCTAAGAAATAAGCAATTTAAATTGTTATGTATCAGATGCGGAGCCCAGGACAGAGGACAGATAGGTGGATACAATGCTTGGAGAACTCAACTCATCCCAGCATGGCCAAGAGGCAGAGCTGGGCTGGGAAGGACAGAGCCATACTGGGCTTGGATCTGCTCTGCCACTGCTTTAGACACACGTATGTCCCTAGATCTCACCAAAGCCACTTGTCTAAACCCATAATCTAAAAACATAACCCAAAACCAAAGACATAAATTCACAGATAAATTAAAAGTATCAAACAGATCATGAAAGTAACAGTTTTATGTATGACCTTATCAGAAACAGTACCAATTTATTTGACCAATAGACTCATAGCAAAAATGTCTAAAATTCTAAAGACACTTTTATTTTAACATCAATTTAAAGACTAGTTTTATTGATCAAAGATTACTAAAGTTACATGAACTTGAAAAGCATTTTGGCTGTTTTATTTATGAGCACTCATATATTTATAAGCCAATTTGGTACCAAACAGACAATACACAGACATGTATACATGTATTTATAAAGGTACCAACAAACACGAGTAAAGATCTTTTAGCTTTGATTTTAAAATTTTAGTCATGGGACCACTAAAATTCAGTAGTTTAAAAGGGCAGTAGGATTCAAACTGTGCCTTTGTAACTTAAAGTGTATCTGTTCCACATGGCTGAAGCTCTTACCAAGTTTTAGAGAAAACAGGGTAGCAAATTTACACTTTAAAGCACAGAAAGATAATTTAAGCTTTTTAAAGAAGGAATTTGGATGTGTTAGAGGAAGATTAAAAATGGACTTCAAGGATCACAAAATCATAGGATTCCACCTGGGGATTTTATTAGAAGACCAGTTTCACTTAGGTAGCTTCTAATTGGTTTCCATTTTCCAACTAGACCACTGAGTACAGGGCAAAACCCACTAATGAATAGGGCCTAAAACTTTGTAGACTTTAGGGTCTAATACTAAAAGTAGGTACATGAAAAGCAGGTATGCTAGAAGGCAGAGCATCTAGATTCTCCATGATCAAGGATTGCATATTAAAACTGAATCCTGGGTCCTCCCCAAAGAGGGAAATGCCATGAATTGGGGCCTCAAATGCATCCACCTTGCTGCAAAAATATTCCCTTGAGGCTGAGGGTGACCCAAAGCCAATTAGCTACTCTGTGATCAGCCTGTGCCCCGTAGAAGTCTCATCCTTCATTGATGAGTGCCCCCACAGCCTCCACATGTTCAAACCATGCCTTTCTTACCTAAACACAAAAAGAGAGCAATCCCCATGCAGAGATAACCATTCACTGCAATCACTGCCTGCTACCTCCACAACTGCAGTCCTCATCAGTTACTTCCCAGCCATTGAACACACAAAGGTCAAGTGTTCCCTCACAGTAGTTTGGCAATCCCTGGTGGTCCCTAAACCTTGAGAGATTATGGCACTCAGTGTAAGAGAGAACAGAGATTTAGACCTTAGAGATCCGAACTCCACAAGAAACTCAGAAGACTCCTAACAGGAGATGTGCGGTGCCTTTTTCTGTGTTTCTTAAAGGGTTTCAGAGTTGTCAGAAGTCTCCTAGATCCTTTCATGTGGTATTGAAAATGATGAAAGGGAAGGAGGATTCAAAGTAAATGGGAGAACAATTCTTAGAGAAGCAAATTTGGAAAGATTTTAAGTTTTCTAAAAAGACCAGTGAATTTTTACATTATTTTTCCAGCAAAATTCATACCAACAGGAAAGGAAGCAAACAGGGAGAAAATATATCATTCAAAGGGGGTTTTAGACATCTGAAAAAATTTCCCAGAAACAGGATCTGAAAGAGGAAAAAAAATAGAAAACCCTTAAAAAAAATTATATCCTGAATACCAGTGTTGACTTCTGACCAGAGAATTCTTTTAAAGAATATATTTTTAAATCTCTTATTAAAATATCAAATTTTACCTTGCACAAACAACCAGTATTTCTGGCTTTTGAATTTCCTTTCTTTCCTTTCCTTTTAAACCAAAGGCACCTTTCAAAGTGACTCTGCAGAACCAATAATCCTTAACCAAGGTTATGACTTAACCAAAGTTGTACAAGGTATCTTCAAAGAGGTGCAAAGCAACCATCACAAGATCCTGAACCACCCCTAAGATAGCTCAAAGAGAGGAGAGTTTCACTAGCTGCAAGTGGAGTACAAGCCACATTTATGTCTCACCACAGGGTCTCAGCTTCTCAAATGACGGTCCTCACACAAAGGCTGACCACCCATGCGCCCACAGATGGAAAATTCACATAGACAATGAGATAGGAGATACCCATGAAAGGGAAATGGATCAATAACAAATGAATATCCGCCCATATCAAGAATCACACTAATATCAAACCAACTTTTTTATAAGTGTCATATCTGCAGGGACTGGTTTCCTAACTAAGAATTGAACCAGAGGTATGCATGTCAAAGCACATGGTCCTAATCACTAGACTACTTTGAGTATTGGTATAACAATGGCCCTCAATTATTGCTTTGGCAGCTCCTCTAAAGTGTGCCTACTATGTGTCTGGCATTTCAAATGCATTAATATAGAGCAATAGCCTCAAATGTTTATTATTAATAGTAATGCCTATATGACCAAAATAGTCAGAATACTTATAAAGAATTATATAGTTCCAAAGGACTAGAACAAGTGGTATATACATCTTTGAAGTCTCACGAATCTTAAGATTCTTGAGAGCAACACTCACTACTCAAAAATTTGAAAAATACTTTGAAATGTCAAAAGCCTAGGGGATTATTTATGAAAACATCCTTTTCTTTTTTTTTTTTTTTTTTGAGACAGAGTCTCATTATGTTGCCCTCAGTAGAGTGCCATGGCGTCACAGCTCACAGCAACCTCAAACTCTTAGGCTTAAGCAATTCTCTTGCCTCAACCTCCAATTAGCTGGGATTACAGCCATCTACCACAATGCCCAGCTACTTTTTGTTGTTGTAGTTGTCATTGTTTGGCAGGCCCAGGCCGGATTTGAACCAACCAGCCCTGGTGTATGAGGCCAGTGCCCTAGCTGCTGAGCTACAGGCGCTGAGCCAGAAACATCCTTTTCATAAAGTACAAGTACAGCAACATGAATAAAATAAAAATAATGCTCTGGAATAGTAACTTACCTGCTGGCACCAACATTCTGACTGCCATTGGTTTGTACTACTCCTACTTTAGTGAGAGGCCTTGTGTTCCTTCTAAAAGAGCTTGCAAAGCCCTGGTACCTTAATAGTATACGTTCTCTCAGCACATCATTATATGGATAGGAAAACATCTGATAATGAGCAAAAGTAATTAGCACTTGAATGTTTCGTAATTCACATTTGGCAAGGTACAATCTCACAATCATGAGAATTTGCATATTTATATTCTGTTGGAGAAAAAGCCCATCACAAGTATTATCTAATAACTCTCAGCTGTAGTGAGTCAATTTTGCCTTCAATTACGAAATATTTTCAAATTCAGTGTTATGGAAAGCACTTGCCTAGGCTCTACAAATCCTTCTTTAAATGAATTTCCCTTTATCAGTTACAATATATAGGGCTAAAACAATGGTTATTATTTTTTAGCCTATAGTTCCAGTGACATAGAATAAAGTCATTAATCATGAAATTGAAGTCCATTAAAATTCATAGTTCAACACAGATGAATAGGCCGAAGAACTATTGTTCTAATGTAACAAGCGCTGAGTCTTCTTTTAGTTCAAAGTTGAGAATTCCCACCTCAGGCATTTAAAAATTCCCCTTGGAATAGTTCTTCTACCTATTGGTGCTATTTTAGAGGCCTTAAAATTTCATTTCCCCGCTTAACATGTTGATTTAGACAGAGCAGATGTGTTTGACATCTGTGCGCATACGTTCCCTGCAGAATTCTCGGGAATGGAAGATCAGGCCTCCGACTTTGAATCATATACCTTATGTTGAACATATTTGAAACCACTATTTCCGAATCTGAGAATCTGCACTTTCTTCCAGTCTCTAAAACTATCTGTTTTATGTGGTGGGCGATTTAATGAGCTGCCTTTTTCTTCCCATTAGATTTTCCCCCTATCATGTCCCACTTTTCCAGCAGGGGTCGGGTGTGGGACTCATTCACTTCTGGGTCTGGAGGTCAGTCTGGCAGGCCCAGCCCCAGAGCTGTGACCTCCTCACAAAGCCTGCTTTGTAACAGGGTTCCATGACTGTGGAGAAACCCACCAGAGCAAGACATTTCTTTCATCAGATCTTAGGAACTCTAACAAATGTTCTGAGCATTTTCACTGGGTGTTCTGATTTCCTAATGAGGTTTCTATGACTCCATAGTCAACTTTTTCCAACACTGACTTTGAAGCAGTTTAGAGAGAGCTTTAAGAAATAATGTCTGTTTCATATGAAAAAACTTGTTATTTCAGAAATAATTAGGAATGCCAGTTGTATTTGGGAACTCACTGAAATGTCTCATGCAAGGGAGAGACATACTCTCCCAGAGGCCCCATGCGGTCAAAAGTTCATCCTGACAGATGCTGCTGGTCTGGGAGTGAGTGATGCTCACCTTATTAGAGTCCACAATTTGAGTCCTCCTGATTTCTATCAGAGGGCCATGGAAAGATAGAGATGAGACAAACATGAGCCCAGTGTCACATAAGAACTTGGGTTTCTTTGCAGATTTTGCAATGCATGAATAGTGTTCTACTGCCTCCATTCAGGGGATCAATCAGGTTTTTTTTTAAAAAGTAATTCTGCCAGACTCCCAGTCCGTAATCCTTTACAACTCCTCTAAGCCCCTCAAGCTTATATGATGTCTACTGTGGTTCAGTGTACCTTACTATAGAACCAGGTCATCTTAAAGTATAGGGAGGAAAAATAATTTTCTCTCTACCATTTATGGTTCTTAACCAGGATTCCCTGTAACAAAAGACATATGAGTTCAGACAATTAAGCTCACGAACTCATCCTAGATAGAGTGCTACATATCTCAATCCTGGATATCACCACGGTCACCTTCAAAGTACTCCCCTTGGGAAATTAGGCCCCACCACTAGCACCTAGTCCACCTTTCAAAAGACCTTTTTTTTTTTTTTTTTGAAAAAGTCTTACGGGATGAGTTTGTGAACTCAATTTTCTGATCTCATATGATAATAGCTGTGATGGCCATTCCAGAAAGAGTCCCTTTGAAGGGTGGACTTGGTGCTGGTATCAGTGCATAACTTCCCAAGTGGAGTACTTTGAAAGTGACCATCATGACATTCAGCAATAAGGTGGGTAGCGCTTTCTTTAGGATGAATTTGTGTACTTAATTTTCTGACTTCATATTCTGGTCTCCTGTAGTCATATTTTGGGGTCCTGTGTCCTGAGCCCCAGTAGAACCACTGTGTTGCAGTTCAACAGCCATTAGTTTCTAAAGATAGTCCAATAATTATGCTCTTCCGGGATGGATTTTATAAAATAAAAACTATTTACGTATTACTGTGAAAAAAAAAGATAGTCCAATAATTTAAACAGAATTTAGATTTTTATAATAACTCTTAAAAGCATTATAAATAGATAAGAATTATATATTATGAATATGAGAAGAATTACTAAGCTCATCCTAGGCAGAAGGCATGTACTAAGTACTTTTTTTTTGCATTATCTTATCCTCACGAAATATCTCTATGAGAGGTGCCGTTTATGTTTATTTTACAGATGAAAACAGAGATTCAGAGACAGTAATTTAACTAGCTAATCAGTGGCAAAACTTGATCCTGAACCAAAAGGTGTCTAAAACCTAAATGTGTGGTTTTAACTACCGTCAAAAGACAAAATTACAACCCATTACATTTAAACATCTTAATTGGCTTTTATTCGTGATTCTCTAAAACAGAATGAGGTTTCAGATGAGCCAAGCAGAGGAGTTTAGTTTTATAAACAGAAAAAGGCTGAGGAAAGCAGAAACAGAAAATCAAAAGAAGATTACTTGTTTCTAAGTGACTTTCCTTTTGTCAGCTTGCTTGGGGCATTCTTCAGAATTAATTAAAGGAAAGAAAATGGAAGAGAGAAAAAAAGGACAAAGCTTTGATTTCCCAAAATGTCCAAAGGCTCCTCTTGCTCTTTACTGGTCGGGTGTCAGCTGAGATATCCTACACCTGGTAGAGCATTTGATGTGGCAATGACCCTATGAAGCTGATTTTATCTCGTGCATCATCCAGATGTTGAAACTGTGGGGACCCCGCCAGCTTAAGGAACATAGCACGTGGTGGTAAAGAATGCAGCTGGTACTGAAAGCAAGTTCTTTCCAACTCCAACCCTCATACTCACCAGACACATGGTGGAGATCTATCAGCATTTTCATATGGTTTGATCCATCCCAAGTAATGATTTTTGAACTCAAGATTTTTGAATATTTTTGTACATAACACAGATTCTGCTGTTTATTCTCCATCCCGTGTAGATTTAGGTAGGAAAAAAACACATGTAGATTTTAGATATTTTAGATGTGGGATCTGTAGTCTTCAGTTTTTCTAAGGAATAAATATTGCTAAAAGATTTTTCCTAAAAATCACACTCCTTTGATTTCTTATTAAAAATACAGCATGCGGTTGAAATTGGGCAAAAGACTAGATTTGCTTTGTGTAGAATAAATTCATTAGAATCATTGAGGCAAATATATTTCAGATTCACTTTTGTTGATTAACAAAACCAACCAGAGTCAAATGGCAGAGAAGCTGCGTGTGCCTAGGGAGTATTTTCTATTTGGAATCAGTGGTAAATAAGGCCTACTTTGGCTTTTTGCCTTGTAGTAGCTCCAGTCAGATTTTGCATCATTTTGGTCTGACAGTCAGTTCTCTGCCATGTGATCATTTCTGTAATCTCAGAAAAAGTCTGTTTTCCTACCCCTGAATTAATAAAATTAATAAAGTGGGGGGCATTAGGACTGAGTAAGGAATTTGTGTGTGTGTGTGAGAGAGAGAGAGAGACAGGGAGAGAGAACAAGAGAGGGTCTGTGTTTTGGAGACAGGGAGAGCATACTTTAATTTTCAGACACAATGCACTAATTCATCTTCATGTAAATTCTGGTCTTGGTAGCCCTTTGTGGTATTTAGCACACTAGTATGAATTTTTGCTTTCATTTGTTCCAATTCTTGCCATTTTCGTAAATGACTAGAGCAATCAGCTCCTTGGTCTGTTTTCTGTTCTAGAGGTGTATGTTGAACACAGTAGAAGGAAATAGCTGTTTTGAGATGAGCAAGAAGGGAATCTCTAACTTCCTTCTTTACATTCTAAAAGGAAAATTGAAAAGCAGCCCTTTTTCCAGTGAATTCTGCCATATTTGCCAAGAGAAATGAGCTACTACTGGTGGTGGGTGGGACAATGAGCTGCCAAGGCTGTTTTCCCCCCAAAGTTATGTCATCATATGCCCGACGGGTTTTATTCTCCAGAACTTGTAGGTTGTAGTAAATGAAATCTACTTGCTATGGGCTGAATGTCTGTGTCTCTCTAAAATTTATATGTTGAAACTCTAATCCCTGATATTGCTGAAGGTAGAGCCTATGGTGGGTAATTAGAATTACTTTAATCATGAGGGAGGAGTTCCCATGATGGGGAAGTGCCCTCATGAGGAGATGAAGCATCCACAACTTATCTGCCATGTGAGGACACAGAAGTCTGAAAGCCAGGAAGAGGGCTCTTGCCGGAGTTGGGCTATGCTACACCTAATCTCAGATTTTCCAGCCTCCAGAAGTGTGAGGAATAAATGGCTGTGGTATTTTTGTTACAGCAGCCAAGGTGCTAAGATACCACTTAAAGTAGCTTAACCAAAATGGCCTAAAGGGAAGAAAAACAATTTTTTCTTAACCCTCATAAATTCTTAGTTGGACTGGACCCTGTTAATAGAAGACAGATTAACAAGAGAAAACCAAACAAATCAAACGAAAGTTTATAAACATGTATATTTCATAAATACATGGGGACCCCTAAGGTATAAGTAGTTCTCAAAGAGGTAGGTTTGAATTTCAGTTTATATAACTTCTTCAAAAAAGATCATAAAGTTTTAGAGAAATGATAAGACAAAGAAAAAGGACTTTGAGTTTCTAGGGGCAGCAAATTATGGGAAGGCAAATAGATGGCAGATAAAGTCTGGTTAGTAAAGTTTGTTAATGTAGATTCTTCTAGTACCATCTGTAAGCCAATAAGAGTCCCAAGTTTCCATGTTTAACCTGTGTTTCACTGGTGGATGGGTGGGGGAGAAGGATACCTTCTGTCCCTATAAATCTGTCCTACTTTTAGGCAAGTAGAGGGAGGGCAGAGAGCTTTCCTCCATCTGCTGCTTCTGAATCACCTTTCACTCAATACTCCTTCATATTCGGAGGGGGGGGGGTGGTGGAATGTTTTGCCCCTCCCCCTCCCCCTCCCCAGGTTTAAAGGAGTCTATTAAAAGAGCAGAGAGGTAGTTGAGAATACCATGGGGCGGGGGAGGTAGCTAAGCCAGGAGCAGATTGGAACCAAGGCCTGAAACATAGACAAGAGTGTGTT
The DNA here is from genome assembly GCA_963574575.1 of Galagoides demidoff. Lineage (NCBI taxonomy): Eukaryota > Metazoa > Chordata > Mammalia > Primates > Galagidae > Galagoides > Galagoides demidoff. The sequence continues at coordinate 51,086 of CAUYQV010136656.1, read as the reverse complement.
GCTACACATTTGCTTCATTCTTTGTGTCATTAGCTCTTCTCTGTCTTCCTGCAAACTAACTTCCTCTGCTTTTCTGGTTCATCATATGGAAAACTAGCCTTCCAACAGCTTTTGAGTTTTATACGTTATAGATGTGACTCTAAAGGGACATCTCTCTCTCTCTCTCTTTCTCCCTCCCCCCCACCCCGTCCCTTCTCTATCTCTCTCTTCAATTCTAAATTCCTAGAGAATAGACTCTGATTTGCCGGTTTGAGTTAATTGCCCAACCCAGACCAATCAACCATGGCCAGGGTATCAGGGAAGTTCATATGATAGAGGTGTGTAGTGCCTATGGCTGTATCATGTAAGTGAGGGGAGAAGTCACCAGTGAAGAGGGAATCATTGTAAACTGGAGACCACTCAGTAGGCATCCACTATACATGAGTTTGTTTGGGATGGCATATTTAATTGTGAATGGCACCTTAGGACTTCCATGAAACCATGGAGGCAGATGGCTGTATAGTGATTGATCTGATTAGACAGGCTGACTCTCATAACTAGGGTGACATTTCTCATGAGTGTGATATATTTTGCTTGTTTCCTATAAATTTAACAAGTTCCATATCCTCTTATGAGAAAGTTATCTACTGCAGCTTTAAAAGGGCAAAAGGAAATAGCAATAGCTTTCAATGGTGAGCTTGAGAAAGAAAAACAATTCTGGGAAAAGGAGTATGGGATTTCTCTGTTTAATTCACTGCCACAAAAGCCCAATATTAAGGTTCAAATGGAATAAAATCTGTGTCTGTCAAGGTCCCCTTGGCCAATTTTGGAGGAAGATTCTCCATCAGAGTCTAAGGGGCTGGACCTTATGGGTCTGACTCTTTTCTTCTATGGTCATCTTTTGCTTGAAGGATCCCCTACCATTTCCCACTGTTCCCACTATTCCATCTGGAATATGTGTGATCTGCTCAATTTTTAATATTACTGCTCAAGGATGAATGTATCATTTCCCAGATATTACAAAACAATAAAGCTGGGACACTTGAACAATACAGTATTGTCAAAAGAAATTAGATGATATAACTTTTAAGACATAGTCCCCCCTTATTTCCATTTTGCATTTCCATCCTTGCTTTTCACAGTACTGAAGAGTGAAATGAACACACATGCAAAAATGCAGTGTGAGCTCCCAACTTACCTGGCAGAGGAGGAGAAAACTTGTCACCAGAGAATGGCCAGGTAGATAGCCTTATCTGTCCCAAATGATTCTGCAGGTGTATGCTTATTCTTCTCTGCAAAGTTCACTTTCTGTCATTGCATTCATTTTCTATTGCTGCTATCACAAAGTATTACAAATGTAGTGGCTTAAAACGACACAAATTTATTACCTTATCTCAGAAGGCCAGAAGCCCAAGGCAGGTCTTGCTGAGCTAACATCTAGGTGTTGACAGAGCTGCATTCCTTTCTGGAAACTCCAGGGAAGAACATGTTTCTGTGCTTTTTTAGTTTCTATAGTCATACAGATTTGTGGGCTCTTTCTTCCATCATCAAAACCTTCAATGTTCTCTCTTTTTGACAATCCTTCTGTGGTCACATCTTCCTCTGACCACAGAAAGGAAATGTTCTCAGATTTTGTCAACCAGGATAAACACCTTATCTCAGGGTTCTTAATCACATCTTCATCTCGGGAGATGAAGGCAGCAAGTACGTGGGGGCCACAGTCACCCAGGGCCTTGAAGTCCTTCCCGGGACTTCCGCTAATTCCTGTCTAACCTCATGATTTCCAAAATGGCACCCAGTCCCAAGTGCTCTCTGACTTTCATCTCCCTGACTCTCATTCAACCATCTGGCATTCCATCAACATTATTTAGCCTGGGAGTGGGTATATAGGACCCAGTCTAACCCAAGTTGAGTTCTTCTGTGAAATTTTAATCCTAAAAATGGGTGCAAAGGGTCAGGATATGGATAGGCTATCTCAAATCCCTTCCAGTCTCTTGCTGCTTGATCATAGGTTTGAGGAAGGAAAGTTAGAGAACAAGTCTCAGTCAGGTCTGCTGCTATAACAAATTCCCATGGACTGGGACCTTACATGACAAGTGTTTATTTCTCACAGTTCTAGAAGCTGAAAGTCTGAGATCAGGGTGCCAGCACAGTTGGGTTCTGATGAGGGCCCTGTTCTGGGCTATAGACTGTAGACTTCCCTTGTATCCTTACATGGCAGGAAGAGGGCCAGCTTGCTCTCTGACCTCTTCTCCTAAGGGTGTTAATCCACCATCATGAGCTAATCACTTCCCAAAGGCTTTGCCTCCTAACACCATCACATTGGGGGTAGGTGTTGACAGATGGATCTGAGGGAAATATGAACATTGAGCTCATAACAGTACACATCACCAGAGTCTTTACAGCTCTAGTAATTGAACCGACACCAGTCAAATGCCCCTGAGAGATCTGGAAGGCCACAGTTCACACAATGGGACTGGTTAGGGGAGAGCTTGGTGAGCACACTTTTGATATTTCTGACAGTTGGGCCCACGTCCTAAAGGCTTTATAGGGGTCTCTAAGTAGAACACAGAGCATTCATTCCACTCACACAGATAGCAGCAATCATTGGTGCCATCTTATAGGGGCAGGTGATCTGTGGCCTTCTGATTTTAAGGTTGTTCTTTTTTAAGCACCAAAGGAGGCAAAAAACCTTCATCTTTCTCTGTTGCACCCCTTTTTATGAAAGGATTTGTTATGTAAAAATTTGGATTCAGTCAAAAGTCCACACTTAAGGACTAGGAAGCCTTCAATTGATTTTGTAAATACCTAATTCTAGGAGTGATGAATGGGAGCAGGAATTACTTGGTAAAGTATGACCACCAGGTGTACAAGATCTGACAATTAAGTTCGTGAACTCATCCTAGAAAATATACCATAGATCTCATTGCTGAATATCACTACAGTCACCTTTGAAGTACTCCCCTTGGCCATCTAGGGAACATAGTGATACTCAGTAATGAGGTATGTAGCCCTTTCTCTAGGATGAGTTCTTGAACTTAATTGTCTGACCTCGTATGCTTTCTCCTTGAACTTGCAGGAGAGGTTTCTATTATCTGTAATTGGTTTAGACCCTTTCTGCTAAAAGCTGCAATATGAAATGTGAACATTTTCAATGGTTATGTTTTCTGCTCTATGGGAATGCTCATTGCAGAGAGAGAGAGACTAAAGTCAACACAGACTGAAGCAGAGATAGAGATAGAGGCGGAGTACTGAAGTAAGACAGCGTTTAGATTCCCACTGTCCATGAGACCCTGTAACACACTTTCCTCTTTCATAATTTGGTTATCCAATCTACCTTTAATATTACTATGAATTTCTTCTTTTGCTAAGCTCATTCGAGATGGATTTCTGTCACTAGCCAATCAAAAGTTTGAATTGAATTGGAGTAAAGAGTACCCTGGAGATGTTATCAGCAGTTTCAAAATAATTAGTCTAGTAAGCCTGTGTATTCCTCTTTTCCCTCTCCAATTTATAGTTACTTATTTTGATCATATAGAGTTTGGGGTAAGAAGGTCAAACTTAAGGCTAAGGGGTAATGTCTGCTCTGACTCAGTTACAGCTTCACCCCAACACATCTTTCACTGCTGGAAAATCACCTTGAATCAAGGTGACTGCAATTGGCAGATTAGAAATCTATATTTTTAAGAGAGTAGAGGTAACATATAAACAGAGCACATACAGGTCCCAGAGCAAACTGACCCAGCTAACCAGTGATAACCTCACTACTGGAATGTAGTAGCTCACCGCTATATGGAAACAGCATGCCAGGGACAAGCAGTTACAAATTTATGAAGATAAGCCTGTCTTTCACTCACATACAACTGAGTCATAAACAATCCAAAGCCAAACACACCCTTTCCCAACCAGTGGCCTATCTCCAATTCCTTGCAGAATGCTTTTGGAACAACTGTAAACTAGCACTCCCTAAGCCTTTTCCATTTTCACCACTGGGTGGCAGCCAGCTGCCGGGTGTCAGAATGGCTACCACAGATAACGTTCTTGGGGGTTGGAGGTGTGGCTGTTCATGTGCCTTTTTTGAGAACAATCCCTCACTCATCCCTTTTGCTGATAACACACCCTTGGAGGTCATGTTTTACCATGGGATCCCTTTCCCTCCATTACTCCTGGTCCTCAGATCCCTTGATCTGCCCCTGAAGGAGCTAGTCATTGACTAGTCAGGGATCCACCAGCGTTGTTCTCCAGAACACCTCAGTAAGAAGATTACCACACTTTGCCATGTACAATGCACTCCTTTGTATAATACACAAACTTTCAGGAAAAAAAAGGTATTTTAAGTTTTATTTCAAATTTTTACTTGTTTTACTTAGGTATTTGCTTTTTGTATTATAAAGGCATTTTGTAAAAATGTCAGCTTGACTGTTAGCTCCCACCTAAAGAGTATGAAGAGAAATATGTCACTCTTTGTTGGCCAAAAATGTTTTTGTTGCCAAGTTTGTTGTAAGTTCAACAAAACTGGTTACCATATTCCAGGGTATTATTTTGCATATTGATATCATTATTGATTTCTAGAGTTACACTTTCAATGCATAAGCATAAATAAAAGAATTTAAAACATTTACATAGCTACCAAATTAGTACTACCCACATATAATACACATCTTTATTTTTCCCTTGAACAATTGGGCAAAATGTGCATATTAGACATAGAAAAATATGGTATATAGTTGGCAATAAGAACTGGAGTTCAAAGATCTCTTGGACCAGGAAGCACAATCAATCAAAGGAAAAGAATAACTAAATTGGATTTCATCAAAATTGAGGACTGCTATGTGTCAAAGTACTATGAAGAGTAAAAACAGAATGAGAGAATATATTTACAAATAATATTAATGATAAATGTCTAGCATCCAATGTATATAAAGACTTCTTACTACTCAATAACAAAGAAACAAATAACTCAATTTTAAATATGGGCAAATGATCTGAATGGACGTTTATCCAGAGAAGATGTCCAAATGACCAATAAGCCTATGGAAAGATACTCAATATTACTAGCATTAGGGAAACCAAAGCCTCAGTAAGACACTGTTTTATTCCCGTTAAGATGGCTATAATTTTTTTAAAAAAGAACATGAGACTTGGACATGGACAATGAAATTCTCATATGTTGTTGGTGTAGGGTTTAAGGCCTTCCCTTGGCCCTGTGAAGATTCACTGAAAAATCAACTCACAAAAGGCAGATTAATTGGAGAAAAGGCATAAACATTTATTTAACATGTATACACATGAGCCTTCAGAATGAAGACCCAAACTCCTAACAGGGTACAGAAGCTTGTAACCATCTTGAGGTTACAGAAAGAATGAAGACTTGGATCCTGGCAACACAGGTTAGCGGAAGGGAGAGGAGTTCAATGAGGGGCAGTAAATGATCACGAGGGAAAAGTCAGTGGCTTGAAGAACATGCAATGGTTGGGGCAAAGTTTTTGGACCCACAGAGCAAAGGATAGTTTGTTGTAAAAGTCTTTCCAGGTTCATTGACAGATTTTAGTCTTTCTTCCTGCAATATAGGTTCAGCTAATGAAAACTCAGAGAAGAAACCAACTCCACTCCTTCATTCCTGCCAGACTCACCCTCTCTCTCTTCTCCACCTCTCATCCCTCAATAAATCTTTATTCTCTGCCTTTCAGTCCTCTCTGACTCCACCTGGCTCCCTAGAAAATCTGAACTCCAAGGCACTCATTGCCCTACCCCTGCCAATCCTCAGGGATTGGTCACTTCAACCCTCCACTCAATCTTCCACACCAGTGAGAACTCCCTCAATCCCCTGCCTCACCTGAGTTATCTTATCCTTCCTTTTCAACCTTGTTTCTTGAAAAACTCTGTTTCTTCTCAATTCTTTTCTTTTCCCCCTTAAATTAGCTTTATTTTTAAATTATTACAGGCACATAATATTTGCATATATTTATAGGGTATAGGTGATGTTCTAATACAGACATACAAAGTGAATTAATCAAATCAAGGTAATTGGGGTATCCATCATCTCAAGTATTTTTCATTTCTTGATGTCAGGAACATTCCAATTCCATTTTTTTTTTTGGCAATTTTGAAGTATACCCTAATGTATTGTTGATTCTAGTCACTTTGTTTTACTATCAACAATAATATCAAATATCGTTCATTCTATCTAACTGTCTAACTATATTTTTGTACCTATTAACCATCCCCATTTTATCCCCTGCTCCCTATTACCTTTCTTACCTTCTGGCAACCATTATTCTACTCTCTGTCTCCATCAGATAAGATTGTGTTAATATTTAGCTCCCACATACAAGCGCAAACATGCAAGATTTATCTTTCTCTGCTTGACTCACTTCCCTTAACATAATGTTATTTCACTTAACATAACGTGCTTCAGTTCCATCCATGTTGTTGCAAATGGCAGGATTTCATTCTTTTTGTGGCTATATAATGTTCCGTTGTATATATGTACCACAATTTCTTTATCCATTCTCCTATTGATGGACACTCGGGTTGATCCCCAATCTTGGCTATTGTGAATAGTGCTGCAATAAACATGGGAGCACAGATCCCTTTTCCAAACACTGAATCACCTTCTTTGTCAAACTCCTTTTCATCTCAGCATGAATTTTACCACTACTCCTAGCCAAGGCTGGTTTCTGACACTTGTTTCTTTAATTGTCTTCTGTAGTTTGCAACTTTATTTTCTCTCTCAATTGGCATTTTCCAAATGATAAATTTGCCCAAATCTCTTTTTATTAAAAACAAATAAAAAAAATGCTTCTTTTTCACCCAAGAGCAATAGAAGTGAAGGTAATTAACACAAATTTAGAAAGTAAACTTAACACATTAACCCAGTCTATAGTTACTATTAAAGGCTGGTAGAACAGAACTTCAGATCTCATTGTGGACTTTTGATAGAGAATCCAACTCTATATGACTTCACATTAAAAGAAACTGAAAATCCTAAGAAAGGCTGGCCACAGAGGTTTGATTTTATACCTCAATGATGTTGTCAAGAACCTGGTTTCATTCATGTTTTTGTTCCCCTTTCCACGGTGTCAGCTTTATCTAAAATGAAATTTTCTTTCAGTCTCATGATGGCTATAAGCATCTCCCTGAACTGCTGGCTTTCTTTTCACCTCTAGAAGCAGAAGAAACTTCATCTCAACCTCCCTAGCAGGAGACCTGAGGTGTACTCTAAGTGGTCTAACTTACGTCATAGGCTCACCTCTGAACCAATCATTGTGGTTATGGAGTAAATGTAATGAGTGCCAAAGCTTTGGTTAAATGTTCTACTCCTGTAACTAGAGTGGAAGTTGGTTCCTGAAACCACATGGCCCCTTTAAACCAAATTAGAGGGTTTACCCTTTACTCATGCACTTCCAGAACCTGCAGTTTGGTTTGGACTCCACTTACTGACACATCCCTAGACCTGTGGCTAGCTGGTGCTCTAACCTTTCTCTGCCCCAGCCCTCTCACTCAAGTGAGAGTCCTAGATGTTAACAAAGTGGAAAACTCCAGAACTGTCCACAAAAGCATGTGGGCAGAGATGAAAGGACACAGAGAAGTTGGTAGGGGTAAGGACTGCTTGAGTCTTCTCATAGTGATGTAGTGATGTCAGGACTTTAACTCTCCAAACATCTGTTGGGAGGCTCCTGCTGCTAAAAGTGGAACAGCTGATTAGAGGACAGAAAGAATTGAGCTTCCACTTGATTCTGACCAAAAAGGAAAAGCCAGTTGGGGAAACAGGAGGTATGGAAAACATGGGAGGAAGGGCCAGAGTCAGCTTGGAATTTATAACCACAGAGAAAGGGAACAAATGGGCATGTTCAGGCATAGCCATTGCATTTTTTTTTTAAATCAGAAAAAGGTAAAATGAATCCATAGTCCATTTCTAAAAGGGAATATTACTTAAGAAGAATAAGTACCTTTAAAAAAGGAATGCTTACTTACTCTGTAATCTTGGGTTATCCTAATGAGAAGGATATGAGGAGACATTGAAGAAACTGTGTGTGTTCAGAGAACTAGCCAAGCCCGTATTTAGAAAGAACTAAAACAGAATCTGGGAGGAAGGGCATGTAGTTAAGGTTGAATGTAAGAATGTGGACATGTGCAAATCTGTACAAATGAAGCATCCTGAAGGCTAACTGAATAAGTTGAGGCTTGAGAAAATGCTAAGACAAAAAAGCCTACTTTCCCCCTTATCTTTATTATTTATTTTGTGTTTTTTAATTGACTAATAGCAATTGTATATATTCATGGAGCACATAGTGCTAATTCACTACGCATTAGATCACTACATTTAATGTGTAGTGATCAAGTCAGGGTAATTAGCATATCCATCATCTGAAAAAATTACTATTTCTTTGTGTTGGGAATATTTAATATCCTCCACCTAACTCTTTGAAACTTTATAATATAGTTTAAAGAGAAAAGGTAAACAAAGAAGGCAGATCATTGTTTGGGTAGGTGGTATCAAGCTAGATGACTGAGAAAACAATTATGTTTTGCTTGCCTCTTCCCTCTTAAGGAAAAAGTTTTCAACATAAAAAGGTTTGTATGTCAGAGAGAATTATATTTCAAGAGAATAAAGATGATAGTAAGAGTTTAGCTCATTAAAATGCCTTTCAGTAATTAAGACAAATGATTTATACCCAAAAGATATTGAAGCAACTTGCTGATGGGATGGTCTTGGGATCTGTAGTAGGCAGGATAATGGCTTCCTTCAGAGATGTGCACATCCTCAATCCCTGTGAATATGCCACCTTAAGAAACAAAAGAGACTTTGCAGATATAATTAAATTAAGGATCTTGAGATGGAGAAATTATCCTGTTATCTGGATGGGCTCAATATTCACAACGGTTCTTAAAAGAAGGCAGGAGAATCAGAGAAGGAAAAGATGATGTGATGATGGAAATGAAGGTCAGAGTGAGGCCATTACTGTCTGGGGGCCCTGAGCCAAGGAATGCGGATGACCTCTGGAAGCTGGAAAAGGCAAAGGAATGGGTTCTCCCCTCACAGGCTCCAGAAAGAATGCTGCCCTGTTGATAACTTGATTTTAGCTCAGTGAAACTGATTTTGGACTTCTGACCTTTAGAGCTGTAATATGACAAATTTGTGCTGTTATAACCCAGTAAGTCTGCGGTACTTTGTGATAGCACCAACAGGAAACCTATAAGGGATCACTGCCTCAGACATGGAAACCATTGCAAAGAGGAAAGATGCCAAAGCATGGACGTAGGCAAGTTCTAATTTTATAAGGGATGTTACAGTAAGCACAAACTTGGTGTTAATTATTGGTAAAATTTTGGGTTAGATTACTAAACAAGTGCTTCATAGGCACTTAAAAAAGTAAGTTATTGGCTTGGCACCCATAGCTCAGTGATTAGGGCACCAGCCACATACACTGGGGCTAGTGGGTATGAATCCGGCCTGGACATGCTAAACAACAATAACAACAACAACAACAACAACAAAATAGCTGGGCATTGTGGTGGGCACTTATAGTCCTAGCTATTTGCAGGGCTAAGGCAAGAGAATCACTTAAACTCAAGAGTTGGAGGTTGCTGTGAGCTGTGAAGCCATGGCACTCTACCAAGGATGACATAGTGAGACTCTGTCTCAAAAAAAAAAGTAAGTTATCACCAGGAGCAAGTACAAATAAACAAATAATTATCTTTAAGTTACTTGGATGTTAAAAATATTAGAATTGCTACCAGGGATATGTCTGTGTTGTGCAAATAAAAAATTCAGCAAAATTTTTGGTAAAATGCTCTATAACTATTATGGAGATAAGACAGACAGGTGTAGACTGGATCACAGACAATTTAGATGGATTCATAGTTGAGTAAACAAATGTTGATTTAGTGAATTATTTTTCCATTTTGTGAAACATAGCTTCTTTACTTTTTTGACCAAACCTTATTAAGATGTTATTTTAAAATCTACAACATAAATATTTATAAAAATATTTACAAAATATTCTGTACATGATTGCCCCATGTTTGTAAAATTTTGTAATGAATATTTCGTACATAAAGGGACATTTGGCTATGATTTCCCATTTTCCCTATGTATGGCAACTTTTTGGGATACCCTGTAATATTCACATTAAGTTTGTAGGTAAGGCCACATTAATAGGTAAATGTAAAGAACTAGTATTTAAAAGATGTTTCCAGGTTGGGAAAAATAGACAGAAGCAAGTAAGGTAAAAGTGTAAAGGGATGTATGTAAAGTAGGGATTAGGTTTGAAAAAAATTTACAACTGTACAGTAGGAGAGAGCTGGAATGGCAGAAATTCTTATTTCGGAATATAAAATTCTTGATGAATTTAGTGGCTGATGTATGGTATTTGAATTAAGAGTGTGATCTAACTATAATTTAATCTCGGTTGCTTTTTTTGGCAGTCAGGCCTTCAGATGTGCCTTGGTCCAACTGCTGCTGAAAGAGGTACCCAGTTTTGTTCACTGCCCAAACAGGGTGTAATCTGAATGGTGCTGGAAGCCATATCTGTAGTGCTGGGTCCTGAAGGTATAAATGTGCAGGTGTCTGTTGGGGTGATGGATAGACCAGTTGGTTAGAATGGAGGGCTCTCATGAATGGAGGTTAGAGTGGAGGGCTTCTCAGGATGGAGAAGATGTGAGAAGAACGAGAAGAACCATGCTGGGGGATAGGTGAAGGCAGGTTGTAGAGGCCTGGTCTGACGAGTGTGAGTCTTATTTGTTAGATAACATGGAGGCTTTACGCATTCTTAAGAAGGGATGAAAGAGCCAGTGTCAGTTGTGTCTTTGAGGTTAGGCCTGAGATTTTAAATGACATGGGGCAATGAGATGGAAGGCAGTAGAGCTAAATGGGGAAGTGCTTGGGATCTGAAACCAGGACCAGGATTAAGATTGTCATTAATTTCTGGATATTTAGCTTTGGGCATGATTCTTTACCTCTCTGTGCTTCTGTTTTCTCATCTAAAAAATGTGGAAAATAATGCTACCTACCTTATAAAGTTGTTAGGTGGGTTAAGTATGTATGAAATATATGAAGCAGTGGTACATAGTAGTGATAGTAGGGTGGACCAGCACCCACAAGGGCTGAAGTGGTTCTTGATCTCCACGCAAGAAGGAATGCAAGCACAGGATCACAGGCAAGAGAGAATAATTCAAACAGGAAGTACAGATAGAAGCGGGCAGATTTACTGAAAGCAAAGTATACCTTTGAGAAGGAAGCAAAAGAGTGGACTGACCCAGAAAGGGACAGTTGCACCACAGGGTTAGAGTCTGTCATTTTACGCTAATCCATAATATTATGCTAAGTAGGGGCAGAATATTCATACTTTTCTGGGAAATGGGTGGAAAGTTTCTAGAACAGGGGAGCCTCCCCTTTCATGACCTTATGGGGCAACTTCCCAACTTCCAGGAGTTGATATGGCATTTGGAAGCTGTCACGGTGCTGGTGGGTGTGATTTTTACTATTTTAATGAGGGTAGTTCACTTAGGAGCACTGTTGCCTTAACTGTGCACATGGCCTCAAAGATGTTATGGTTAAAGTAAATATCTAAAGAGTCTCCACTGATTACATTTACCTTAGCTAAGCATATTCACATTCTTGTGGCTTTCTTAGCCTGCCCTAACTGCCTGCAGGGTATCTGACTCCTGTCTCCATAAAGCTAAACAAATACTAGCCAGTAGCTATTATTGCAGTTCAAACCTGGAATATGTGGGCAATAGGAACTTCAGAAAGGAAGGAACAGCTAGCTGTATAGAGCAGAATGAAGGGTAAGCCTGGGGCTTTACTGCTTGCTTACCTGGACCCTAAGTGGTTCTCACCTGTTCTACAGGAGTTCCAACCTTGCTCCTATCAGGGCTGCGGGGAGGGCGGGTGGTGTCTGCGTGGCCCTCAGCACAGTTGCCTTGGGGGTGTCTGTGTGGCCCTGGGCACATTTGCCTTGCTGCCTGAGGTCTTCCCCTTCCCCACTTCCCCTAAGGATTTCCATAGCACTTGGTGCTTATATTGTATTTCCTTAACTGCCTTTTCATGTGCAGATGTGTCTCATTCTACCCTGTTTCAGGCTTATGGAGGTCAGGCACTGTTTTACATATTTCTTTTATTCCCTACAATATCTAGCACAGTCTCTTGCATGTAGTACATGTTCAAACACTGAATATTGTTAATAAAAGAATGGGTTAAATTAATGATGATTCCAGGTTTCTGAGCCTATGGTGTTGGAGAAAACAGTGGTGTCTATGATGAAAGAGTAGGACGAGTTGAGTCTCAATTAGCTTCAGAAGTTAATGGCTCAGTTGTGAGGTGCTGTGGGGCTGCAGAGTGCATGGGATAGGTTCCAAAGGCACTAAGGCAGAAGTTTAATCTTGACACAATTACCTTTAAGTTGCTTGAATCTCCATGTTTCTCCATAAATGATTTCAGTTGCATTGGACCTGATGTGTCTCTCTTAACTTGAAGTTGAGCACGGATGAACTTGTTAGTTTGTGTTTGGAGGATGTGCCTCACCAAAACGTATGCTTTTTTTTGGTGTGCAAGGTAGTGGGGGTGGGGATGGTGCCATATGCATTTTTCCAAAGTGGATACTGTGAAATTACAAATATAGAGGGTAGCAAAAATCTGTGTACAAATTTTAAGAAAAGAAAGAAATCTGAATTAAAATTGTAACATTCAAGTCTCATTTGACTTCTGCCATTACAAGAGATGCCAGATACAATAGGTACGATATGTAAGATAACAAACATGGGGCTCAAAGGAGTAGGGCAACAGCCCCATATGCTACAGGTGGTGGGTTCAAACCCAACTCAAGCCAAAAACTGCAAAAAAAAAAAAAAAAGGTAACAAACATTATTGGTATATATTGAGTATCACAATTTTTTTTTTTTCAGTTTTTGGTTGGGGCTGGGTTTGAACCCACCACCTCCAGCATACAGGGCCAGCACCTTACTCCTTTGAGCCACAGGTGCCACCTGAGTATCACAATTTTAATATAGTTTTTCCTTCCTTAAAATGTGTATACATTTTTTCACCACCCTCTGTATTTACTTTGTATGTGATAGGACTCCGGTGTAATTATGCAGCATCCATGTAGAGATACCTAATGAATTTCAGCAAAACATTTAATGCCTGTGACTGCCTGAGGTTTTCTTTCTTTTCATAGTGAAAACCTTTTTTTTTTTTTTTTTTTTTAACTGAGACAGAATTTTTACTTTTTCACCCTCGGTTGAGTGCCATGGCATAGTGATAACTTTTTGATGCAACCTATGGGGGAAATTACCAATGCTTTGGTGACTCTAAATAAACACAGGGGCTGGAAAATGCCCTTCACTACAGATTTGGGCTTGGAAGTCAGCACAGAGGTGCAGGGGAGAATGAGTTCCCTCTGCTCTTTCTAATTTCCTCCTTTCTTCCTCATCCTGATGCTCCCACTTTCTAAACTATCCCTAAAACCCACACAGGGAGAGGAAGCGGAGAATATTCTGGAAATGCTCTTCATTCCTTCAGCAGATGTGGAGTATTTCATCAACCAAAGGATTTTTAGACTGGGATAAAAAGACTACTATCAGCCTGACACGGTTTGCTTTGCTGTAATAGTTATAAATCAGAGTGGACATTTAAAAAGCATTAATTAGCTTTGCAGGGAAAAATGAAAACCAAAGTACAATGTTTCATTTCTCTAGACTCAAGGAGGGAATTTTAATGACCGCGATGAAGCCAGCAATTGAATAAACCAACCCATTAGGCAGAGAATATGTCTCATCATAGGAGCAATCCAGCCATGTGGTGATGGTCAATGGACAAGAGTTGGCTGATAGAAATTAGCCATGAGCAAAGCCTAAACATCAATACCATGCCATTTTCACCTCAAATGCCCGGGAAACCTTGCCTTGTTTTGTTGATATTGCTGTTAAGGAAAAAGAAAATCATGAATCTGGATCGCCTTCCTCTTAATATTAACCATCTGCCCAAACGTAACCTGCTTATTTCCTGGCTGACATTCGACTGTTGTGGCTCTTTCCTTTCATAGTGATTATGAAAAATCCCTAATGGTGACTGGTGCTCACTAACGTAACATGGAACAGTCATTTGGCTTCCAAGGTCCTCGTCAACTAAAGCTCCTCTTCTCCCCAAATTCCTTACATTCAAATGTTAAGACTGCAAGAGGGTGGCCAGGCAAACCCATGTTCCTTATGAAAACCTCCCAAATGAAATCTGTTTTGGAAATTTTTTAGAAGGTTAGAAGGAAGCATTGAGCAAAAGCATGCAAGGCCAAGGTCGACTAACTCTAATTGAAGGAAAAAGGGGAATTAAGCCCGTTTTACACGGTCCCTCCAGGAGCAAAGAGGAGTCGTTCTTCTACTAATGGTTAGCAGCTGTTCAAACAGACGTGCTAACCTCAATTGTCTTAACTAGAGTGTTTGAAAAATAATGTTTAAAAGAAGTGACAGGCTGCTATCTGTAAATTTGAAAGATTATACAATAAAAGTTAAATTAGAAAAATGGGAGAGTCCCACTGATACCCTCCACACCTTAGCTACTTTTCTCAAACTTTGATTTTTGTTTGGTCTACTTATTGTTTGTAGGGGGATATTGCCATTTGAGAGAGTAGCTCTGACTGCCGTGAGCTCAACTATGTGCTTTGTGGGTAATAATGGAGGAGAATTTAGGAGAGTTTGGAGTGGTACTCCTAGCGAGGCACACCCTAGGAGTCTTCTCATCAGCCTGAAATCTGACTGAGCCTTAAATCATCAAATGGAAGGGAAGAGTTAATTTTCACTGAGCCTTGATTCCATAAGGAGACAATTACAAACAGCCCAAATGAGATGCCTAGTGAGAGATTTCTTGTTCCCTGGTTCCCAAAACAGGGATATATTGTATTTACCCTTATTTATCAATCAATATTTTTTTATTTTCCTATGGCCTTTTCTTCTAATTAGTTCGAAGTACTCTGTCGAAGGTTTCTTGGGATGGAATTTCTGTTGCATCTACCTTGGTATTTTTCCAGTCCTTACTGTTTCTGCTGCAGGTGTTCAATTCCCGTTGACCTGGGGGAGGATCTGATGAACATCTAAAACCCCAATGCAGAGAGGAGCAAATGTAAGCAAAGGAAATGGAGTGACTGACTTCATCTCTCACTTGGAGGGCTATGACCTCTTGGAGAAGAATGTGAAAGCCAAGAGTCGAAAGGAGGGAAAGACACAGCTTGTGCTGGAATTCCAGACTCCCTGCAACTGCTGGAGATGTAGGGGTTGCTCTCAAAGGCGGAGACCTGCTCTGATCCAAGTTCTCTGGCTTTTATCCTTAAATGTTAGCCATAATTTCAGGGCGGTTGAAATGGATGCCATGTTATCAGGATTTACATTGCACGGCTTAAAAAATGTTTCCCTTTCACTTGGCTCTGAGCAATATGTTTTTCCTCTTTACCTCTTCCTCCTGTAGAGATAAAATGCTCTGTAAGGAGTTAATGGTTTTATAGCCAGGCAGCTGGCAGCAGTAGATCACAGAGCTCCGTACAGAAATCCAATTATTTCCTTTGTCTGAGATGAGAACCTATACTTTGGGAGTGGGGGAAGGGCCTTTGCTATAGGGCTGTATAATTTAGATTTTGTTCTAGAAAAGACAGGTTCTCTGATGTGGCTCAGCTCCTGGGTCACAAAAGCCTGCCGGTCTCCTGCTTGTTGTTGGCCACCTGAACACACTTGGAATCCGGGAAATAAGACAAAATTTATTCTAGGTTTCTGGCTACTTTGGGGCATGGAATATGTGGTTAAATTCATCAACTAGCATGAAATATCCTAGGCTAGTGATGCTGATAATTCCAAGCACTTGCTATCAATGAAGGAGACATTCTGGTAGTAATTTGAATAGAGAAGCTGCTGCTGAGACCTTAGAGACCAAAAGTAGAAAGAAATCTGTAAAAGCACAGAGAGATAAGATAGATGATAGCTAATCCTCCCTCTGGGGCATTTCATTGGCTTACAGCAGGTAAGAGAATTTCCAATTCCAAACCAAAGAGAATGTTTTGGTCTCATTTTTTTTGAAGTAACCATTGCACAACACAGAAAGATTAGACATAGATAGATAATGCCACAGTTATCATAAACAACTCTGTTGCTTAATATTCTCATCTATCATTTTGTCCCAGAATCTTGTGGAAAGGTATGGTTAGTGGTGATATACATGAATGTGTTTTCCCCATAATAATGCTGCAAAGGGAAGAAAAGAGAACAATAGGTAGAACGATGGGAAGGAAGTTGGACTTGGGTTAGGGAGGAAGTAGAATTCATCAGCTATGCCTGTCAGGATGCTTGACCACAAGGGACAGAGATGAGCTTTGCCCAGGAGTGACATGGCCAAGCTGAGCCTAGTGTAGACTCAGTAGGAGCCTGTAGGAAATATATCACAGTGGGGAAAGCAAAGCTTTTCTCTGAGGGCCACTGTTAGTTGGACCTTTGAATGCTAGCATGTCCTTACTCTAGCCTAGAGGCGTAAAAGGGATTCTCACTTTACATGGGATGCTCTGACCTCTGAACCCAGTCCCATCTCTGGGAAGATCTAGGAGCCACCTGTTCACATGCGTCCTTTTCTGACATATGTCGTTTTCACTGTTTGTTGGCTGGTTTGGGGGTAAACCAAAGTGAAACATTCTAAAACCTCCTCCAAGCCATCATTCTTTTCAATTCTGAAACTTGGACCATTTCTTTGTGGTCTGACATAGCTAACCAGTTGAAGCCAAGCCGTACTGAATTAAAAGGATACAGGACACTTTAGGGAATAAAAGGTAATGCTGAGCAACAAGACCCCAAGAGACAGGAGTCTAGCTTTATTGAGTTTATTCCTACAGGAGGCAGGAATAAATATACATTCTTTTCAGAATGCCATCAACAGGACTGATTGCTTTCAATCATTTTCCCAAGCTGGGGTCATTCCTCTGAAGATGCAGTTTCCTAAGGGAGAGAATCTGCTTGGCCTAGTTTGTCAATGACCACAGTCCCACCCAAACTCTTTCAATAAAGCAGGGGTGAGAGGAAGGAGGGAGGGGGTGAGGGCAAGGAAGAGCAGAGAGAGGGAAGGAAGGAGGGCGGTGGGGTGTCAGTGTGTGACACACCTTATGGGGGCAAGACACAATTGTAAGAGGGACTTTACCTAACAAATGCAATCATTGTAACCTGGTTTCTTGTACCCTCAATGAATCCCCAACAATAATTAATAAATAAGAAGAAGGAAGAAAGGAAGGCAGATTGATCCAGTCAAAACATTAGTTGTCTCTTTTCTGAGTAAGATACTCAGTAGAAGAGTTGTAATCTCCTGAAGCTTCAAATCTTCCTCTGAAGGGAAGCTGCCTTTGGAGAGGACAGTGAGAAAATGAGAAAATGATTAACTAAAACCTGTCCGTATGTCATACCTCATTTCTGAGGGAACTCTCTCTATGCCTATTAGCAAGTGAACGAGCTTCAGAGTAATCCAATATGAAAACGAGTACTGAGCACCACATGGCGCAAACATAGCAGTGCCACATTTTAAACAGAAAGTCTGTATTTTGGCACCTAGAAGGAAATGCACCTCCTGGATCTGTGCGTAAGAAGCTAATACAATTCCAGGTCTTGTTACACAGAATGACATCTACCCTGATGAACCAGAAGGCAGAAGCTGCTGGGATTGCAGGAGGAAGAATCACAGTAGGGCTGACATCTTGGCACTCTGTAGCCCCAAGCATGGCAGCCTTGAATAGCTTTCAAGTAGAGGGGACTCAGATGCTATGCTCCTGCAGGATGAATTCTGTATCATCCGGAGTCAAAGCATCCAGGAGCATGTCTCCAAACCCCAACCACTTCCCTATGCAAAGTAGTCTCATTCTGAGGTCTGCATCTCTGACTGTTTGCCTTCTCCCCACTCTCCGAGGGGCCAAAGGCTCTCTCCCTGCACAACCCTATCAGAGTCTCTTCTCAGGAAAGGATGCGAGGTATTCATTCACACCAGCAGTAAGCAATAGCTAATATTGGTGTTAACACTTCGTATGCTTCCTAATCTTGTGCCTTTGAATCTCTGTAATGACTCCAAGAGCTGGAATGCTCCTTTCTACTTCCTATCCTCTCTCCACCCTTCTCTGTCCTCTCTGCAGCAGGACACTGACTTCTGTGAACCATTCCAATGGGCTCCCTTGCCCCTTGGTTTTTGCTTGGCTCTGGCCAGTGGGAGGCACCTTTAGGTGAGTGAGAGATGATCAAAATGAGGGTGATGAAAGTGTTTTCCCATTGCACTATTCCTGGTATGCCAGGAATTATCTTGGCTCCTGCTGTATGGCCCTTTCCTATAGCTAAGCTACAGCCCATGTTCCTTCAGACCTAGCAGTGATGAAAAGGCTAGGGTGACCAGATTTTAACATTGCTAAGGCGGGACAACGTGGCGGTGGGGAGGGGGGCGGGGGACAGCGCAGGGCAGGGCCTGACAACAACGCAAACTTTGATAAGCAGTTCTCAATAATCACTTCTCAGCAGTTATTTGTTATTATTACAGTTTAACATTATAAAATTAACAAAAATAATATAAAACTCATATTCTGGCGAAATAGCCAGATGGCAGCCAAAAACCGTATATTCCCTTCTTGTTCTCCCGCCCCTTCGCGCATTCTTTCCAAAAATCGGGACTTTTTAAAAACGCAGCGGGTCGCGGGACTGTCCCGCCAAAAGCAGGACGTCTGGTCACCCTGTGAAAGGCTCTCTCCTCTAACCAATCCCAGAGAGCTTCAACGTGTCTTGTTGGTTTCTCACAACTCTGGGTACACCTTTGTAAAATCCCTCCTTAAACTCTCCTCAGTCACCTTGTTTGAATATACACATTTGCTATGGAACTCTTCCTGTTAGAGCTGAGTATTATTGTCTCTATTTTATAGATTAGAAAACTGACCCAATAGTGTGTTGAAATTCCCTGGTAACTCTAGGCTTGAACCCAGATTGTCCATCTATAAATCTCAGCCTCTATTAACTCAATCTACCCCCTTATTTTCATGTTAAGGAGCGCTCACAACCTCCAGCCAATATATTACTCTCTGGCCTTTCAGCACTTATCATGAGTGTTGACACAGGTTTGGAAGAATGACCCATTCTTCCCTCAAAGACTAGACACAATTCAGTCTTACCTGTCAAATGTGATCTGGGTCTTTGTTTTCAATTTTTGAAGACTCTTTCTTTCTTTGGTTAAAAAGAATTGCTCTGAATCCCCTCTTTTCCCTGAAAAATACCTCCTGAGACTTCGATATTTGTAATTCTATTAAGTAGAACTCTTAAACGTAATTATTGGAAAAAAACCTTAATAAAATCTGACTCAAGGCAAGTCCTGAAATACCAGATCAGAGAAGAACCTAATTAGCTAATTTTTTTTTCCTCACTCTAGAAGCCACAAAGCACATTAGCCCTGGAAATGGCCCTAGAGATTGTCAGGTTCTTAACCTCATTTTGAGTAACATAGACCTTCTTAAATTTTGAAAAAGCCATGAACCCTTTCCTAAGAAAAATATGTTTTCTGTCCTGCTTGTTTTCTCTCTCTCTTTCACTCACACGCTCACACACACACACACACACACACACACACACTCTTACCTATAATTTTTTTATTAATTATCATCTTGAAGACCACTTACGGGCCCCTAGATGAATGCCCCTCCCTCTAGGCTAGTCCATTTGACTTGCAGATACGGAAGCTCATACCCAGTCAGGTAAAATGACTTCTCGTCCAGTGGTTATTAGTACATCAATCAGCTTGGGCTAAGTTATGCTGCAATAGTGAACAATAATAATCTCAATAGTTTAAAACAACAGTTTTTCTTGCATTTTCCTCATTCATGTGGTTTCCACGGTAGGTTAGCTGGGGGCCCTGATTTATCATTTTTACTCAGTGATGCAGGGGGACAGAAAAATGTCCTCTAGAACACCATCTGTTATCCTGTTCAAAGAAGAGAAAGCATGGAAAACCATGCACTGATTCTTCCAGCTTCTGCCTGAAAGTCACATATCACTCTGGGTCAGTCACACCCAACTGGGCAAAGCACAACATCATATGGTTGTGCCTGGCCTCTGGGGTGGGAGAGAAACAATTGGTGGATATCACAAATGACTAAGAAAGCTGGAGAAGCCAGGGTAGAACCAAGATGTTCTTATTTTTCTGTCCGAGTCTCTCTACTCTTCCAAGGCAATCTACTTCATCTGGATGCATCCACAGATTTGTCATCCACTTAGGAGGGCTATGTTTCTGATAAAATTGAGCCTAAGTTGGAGGCTTCTGTTCCTTTTATTTGTAAATGCTGATTTTCTGGCACAGTTCATTTAAGATGCTATCTCAACAAAAGTGGCCTATCTCATAAGGAGGTGGGTCATTATTGATTTTATGCAACACTTGTAGTTTTTCAAACTATAATCTTTTATTTTTATTGTATGGATTGGCATATGTGTCCTTGTTTCTAATACTCATTTATTGGCCTAATGCTCATTTTATTTTCAGCTTGGGACCAGTGGTGTTGCCAACACAAACACAGGCATCTCTGCATTTTTTCTTACTTTAGCAATTGGTGATAGTTGTGGCTCTGTTTTTAGTTTCAATTGTTTGTTCATTCTCCAGCTTATTGAATACTTGCTTTGCTGATAGTAAGGATTAAATTAAAAAATTTATACAACTGGACAGAGAGTAGATGATCAAAACGTATTAGTTGGAGTATGTGTATGTGTGTGTGTGTGTTTACTTTTTATTTTGAAATCAATATAACATAATGATTAAGAGTACATTGCTGTAACTTTCTTGTGAAAGCTATAACCCAGTTATAGCCCTGGAAGAAGAAGAAAGGGGAGGGGTGGAGAGGATGGGTGGAGGGAGGGTAATTGGTGGGACCAGACCTACGGTGCATCTTACAAGGGTACATTTGAAATTTACTAGGTATAGAATATAAATGTCTTAACACAGTAACTAAGAAAATGCCGTGAAGGCTATGTTAACCAGTTTGATGAAAACATTTCAAATTGCATATAAAACCAGCACATTGTACCCCATGATTGCATTAATGTACATAGCTATGATTTAATTAAAAAAAAAAAAGAGTATATCTCTGTGGAATCTCCCAGGCTGTCTTAGCATTTTGATGCCTCTACTTACATGAAAGTGTAAGATTTTATACAATTTTGTTAGCCTTTCTGTGCCTCAGTTTTCTCATCTCTTAGGTAGTGTTGATAATACCAAACTCCTGGGCTGTGATGAGGATTAATTGAAATCATATGTTTAAAACATCCACCAACAACACAATTTGGAAAAAGCCCTTGATAAAATTAACTGGTTCTGGTTCATTAGCACATGCATATTGAAAAATAGCAAACTTCAGCTCTGATGAGTGTGAATTTGGGCAAGTTGCTTCCTGCTCGGAGCTGTAGGCTCTTCCTTGGTAACATGTGATAATTCTCCTCACCTTGCAGGGTCTTTGGAAAGAGACCTAGAAGGTCTGGTTGGAAACCGTCAATAAAGATTAGTTCTTCCAGCACATTGTGGGGCATATGGAGATATGGAAACAAAGGAAACAAGTCCTATTCCTGGTCTTTTAGGGGCTTAGAATCTAAGACATGTCTACAAATAACTAGATAACCTGTAATGCTGAGTGCCTTGAAAGAGCATTAGGTGAGTTACTGTAAGAGGGTCCTCTGAGTTGGGCTGCTGGCTTTGGCTTCCAGGGGAAAAAAAAGTGCTCTTTACTAAAGAGACACACTTTAATTTACAGATACCACTTGTTTTCTTTTCTCTTTTTTTCCTCATCAGCCCCTTCCTCACCCCCAGACCTGGGGATATTCTATTATGCACTCCTGGTAATTTTGTCCAGAAAGGAGAAATTCATCACCCTTTCTGCCAGCCCAGTTTGCTGATGCACTCTGTTTTCTGGTTGTGATATTTACAGCAACTCAGTTAAGATTTAATTTTCTATTATTGCCTGAACTTTGCAGCCCTCATTTTTCATTTGCTGTCGGAGATTCATTGCTCCAGCACCCTGGAACCACTGCTGGAAAGACTTACTTAACATTCAGAATCAATGAACAAACAGGAGAAACGTTTTACCAGAGACAGGCCTCAAGTGATGTGGGGTTTAGCTTTGATTATGCCCAATCGTTTTATACTCTTCTTTCTGCTTCTGTGACCAACTGCCTTTCTCCACCTGATTAACAAATAAGATGCCTTGGAGGTACCCGAGCCCAGGAGTTCTCTCCTGGAAATGTCACTGTGCAGGATCTCTCTGGGTGTCATGATTGTTTCCTTTTAATCTTGGCCTCTGGACTTGCTTGATATTGTAGGAAGCCTAATTTTCCTTTTCCTTCTCTCAAGCGTCTTACTAGACTTGCTGGATTACACAAAAACTTGTCTAAAGAGATCTCAAGGCTAGGAAACCTTTTCCCTGCCTCATTTTCTGTGAATTCATTCAGTTAGTGAGATGGGACTTTGATTAACGTGTTTTTCTACTCCAGAGCTTATTGCTTCTTGCACAATCCCTGCTCCTTTACCCCATGAGTGTGTTCATCAGGGATGGGGTAGTTGGAGATTTTCTCATCCTGTCACCTTTTATCCTGCAGCCCTTCTACTGAGGTATTAGTAGACTTATCTGGACCTGTGGCATACTGATAATTGCCTGCTGTTCCCCAACACTTAACTGTGCTGCGAGCAACCACTTTGAACAATTCAACAATACCTTTCCAGCCACACTTCGTTGGTGGAATGGAGAGATGTAAAAGGGATAGGCAATGAGGCTTTTCCTTGAAATTTTGAATTTGATCTGAGAGATCAGAACCTTGGGCCAGTTGTTCAATAGTGGCTAGAGCTGCAGATACGATAGTGAGGGGAGTTGCTATTTTCTTTGAAGTGGACCCAGCGTGCAGCAAGAAGAAACTGGAGCAGCACTGTGGGAAGGAAAGAGAGGAAAAGCAGATTTGAAGGTTCCCCAGGGCCCTTGTTGCAGTTGTTCCTAAAGCTCAGTCGTGCCTGGCTTCCTGTGGAGTTGACTCTTCACTGGGGACTACGAGATACCCTCAAAACCTTCCCAGTCAGTCTGCTCATTGGGTAGAGCAAGGTAATCACAGAGCCCTAATTGGAGCAGTATTTTTCTTTATTGAGTTGCTGGTTTTGTGCTTCTAGTCATAGCTAACCAAGAGAGAGGTTAGGTTATTATACAGCACCCTTCTCACTATAAAGGAAAATATGAAAACTTCGGTATGCTTAGAAAAGAATCACCAGATATACCCAAAAGAATTGAAAGCAGGAGAGATGTTTGTACAGCCATGCTTACCACAGTATTTTTCATAAGCAAAAGGGAGAAGCAACCCAAGCCTCCATCAATGAATGACTGATGGGTAAACAGAATATATTATGGAATATATGAAATATTACTAGGCCTTCAGAAGGAAGGAAATTCTGTTACATGCTTTAACACAGATGAACCTTGATGACATTATGCTAAATGAAGTAATCTAGCTTCAAAAAGACAACTACTGTGTGATTCCACTTATGTGAGGTACCAAAAGTAGACCATGTCATAGAGACAGAAAGTAGAATGGTGGTTGCCAGGGGTTAGGGAAGGAAAAATGGAAAGTTATTATTTTAATGGATGTAGAGTTAAAGCTTTGGCAGATGAAAGGTGTTCTGAAGATTGTTTGCACAACAACGTACTTAACATGACTGAACGATACTCTTAAAAATGGTTAAGATGATAAAATTGATGTTAAGTATACTTTACTACAATCAAAAAAAAAAAAAAAAGCAGTCTCAAATTCCTGAATACGGCTCGGCACCTGTGGCTCAAGTGGCTAAGGTGCCAGCCACATACACCTGAGCTGATGGGTTCAAATCCAGCCTGAGCCCACCATACAGTGACGGCTGCAACCAAAAATAGCTGGGCATTGTGGCAGGCACCTGTAGTTCCAGCTACTCGGGAGGTGGAGGCAAGAGAATCACTTAAGCCCAGGAGTTGGAAGTTGCTATGAGTTGTGATGCCACAGCACTCTACCCAGGGTGATAGCTTGAAGCTCTGTCTCAAAAAAAAAAAAAAAATTCCCTGAATACATCCTTCATTTCTGGAATGTAGACAGAGGTAGTAGAATGAACCAGACCTATGAATGGGAGGACCACATTCTATTTCTGAAATGTGACTTGTCCAAGATCATTTAGTTTCTTTATATCTCACTTCACTCTTATGTTCCTTGAATCCATACACACAAGTACCTACTACATAGGTTCTAGGTCCTGCACAAAACAAGGGAAACATGCAGGTGAATAGGAAGTAGGTTTCTGCAGAAGCTTGCTCAAAGGAAGTAATCTGGGGATGTATCTGGAAAGATCAACTGAGGAGGATTCACCAGCGTTGACAGTGAGGGGTGGTGTTCCAGGCAGCATACCCAAGGGCCCAGAGGTGAAATGAGTTTGATGTGTTTGGAGAATTCTGAGAAACACTTTTCTTTTGAAGCCTGGGCAGCAGATGGGAGCAGATAAGAGGAAAGGGTCGTAGGACATAGGACTGATAGGGAGGCAAGGCTGGACTGTGGATGAGCTGTCTATGGGTTATTTTGGAGGTAGGTAGGGTTTCCCTCTGTGTGTTCTGTGGACCACCAGCCCACCAGGCTTATGGGCAAATGATCTAGGAGATTATTTGGTATGTTGGGCACCCAATTAGTATATAAAAGATTAGAAGAATTCCTACTACAAAAATCTTGATGGACTTTGTTTAACCCAACAATTCCTAAATTTATATGATGATGGAATTCTTTTTGTGTATCCTTTAGTAGCAGATCTACATTTAAAAAAAAACTTTGGAAAAATCTGTTAGGTCTGGGACTGTGGCCCACTGAATTTTGGCTTCTTCTTTTAAAAGATGAGGGAGTCCTGTTGGGATGTGGTTTCCCACTCTATATTTTCAAGACTTTGGTATCTTAGCTGCCTTCCTCTGCTGATATTCCTAAGTGGGGAGGTGCCACGTCACAGAAGACCAAGGTATGAGGGGCAGCTGGATAACTAAATTAGGCATCTGATACTGTTTGGATGTTTGTCCCCTCCAAATCTCATGTTGAAATTTATCCCCAGTATTGGAGGTGGGGCCTATAGGGCAGGGGTTGTGTGTGTCATGGGGGCAGATCCCCCATGAATGGTTTGTTGCCCTCCCTGTAGTGATGAGTTGTTGCTATGTTAGTTCACATGAGATCTGGTTGTATAACAGAGCTTGGCACCTACCTCACCCTCCTGCTCCTACTGTCACCCCGTGACACATTTGCTCCCTTCCCCCTTCCACCTTGAGTGGAAAGAAGCCCCATGAAGCCCTCACCAGAAGCATCTATTGTCTCCATGCTTTTTAAAGCCTGCAGATCTGTTAGCCAAATAAACCTCTTTTCTTTATAAATTAACCAGCCTCAGGTGTTTCCTGTAGAGCAATGCAAAAGGACTAAGACCGCATTTGTGTAAGTGTTCTGTCCCCAAAGAGTACCCTATTTTCTCTTACCGAAGCAGGACTCTTGAGACATGGGTTTAAGTGCAAGTAATTTATTTAGGACATGATCCCAGGAAATACTTGTGGAAGAGTGAGGAAGTAAAACAGGGAATATAAGACAATCGATGATGAGTTATCAAGCAATTAACCCTGGAGGGAAACAAGTCCATCCTCTCTGGGAAGTTCTGGGACGGAGAGCCAAATACATTATTCTACCAGAGCACTTCTACATTATTCTACCAGAGTGGCAAGGGACCTGGGCCACTTATCCTCTTACCCACCAGCTCCTGCCAGTGAGTGGGTAAGGCCTGCTCATTGTAATTCCCCAGCACTTCTGGGCCATATCCCACAAGAGCCCAGCAGAGGTTCCCGGGCTAGAGAAAGCACTCATGCGGAGGATGCAAGATGAGTCTTCTGAAGCCAGACTGCCCAGTATGGGCCAAGAGATACATTGGCACTGCTCTAGTAGAAGGTGTCTGCTCAAGTTTCAAAGCTAGAGAAGCTAGGGAGAAAATTCTTACTATTTTCATGTTTCCTTATAGTGAATGAAGGCTCCTTCTGATAGGATGTCAAGTTTCTGTTTACCTACTACTTCCAGGTTCTAGAATTTTCCTGTAGTTCCCTTCTTTTTCACAATATCCCAATGATCTCATTTCCAATTATTTGCTGCTTTAACTGTCGTGTTTACCTTTCCTATTCTAAGCTCCCAAGTTTTGACTTCCTAAGCATACCTTGGTTCTTCTGAAGAGGCACCATTTTTACCATCATGCTCTTCTGCTTTGGGCTAAATTCTTCTTCTGAATTGCCTTTAATTTTGTCTAGACAATTTGATGGACCACTTTGAACTATGTCCCTAAATCTGTATTTCACTTTCCTCTCACCACCACCCCCCAAACCAAGCCACTTAGACATCCCAATCTCAGGATCTTATCCTTACATCATCTACCAGCTCATGACTGGCTTTTATCAGTGTTTTGCTTATTCATTAAACAAGGATTAATCGAACACCTTCTATACACAAGGCAGTGCTGCAGATGGTCTGGGAGTCAGAGACGAGAGGGGAGGATTCCATGGGGATACTGCATCCAAAGCACAAAATCTGGAATTAGACATCCCTGCCTTGGGCAATTCACTCTGCCTTTCCAAGACTCAGATAACTCGTCTAGAAGATGAGGATAATTGTAACACCAATTTCATGGGGTTATTTTGAGTATTAAAGGATAAAATGCACATATGACATTTAGTACAGTCCCTGACATGCATTAAATGATGAATACACAGGTAGAATTTTGTTTGGCTATTATTATAAACTAGACATAGAAGCCACCCTGAAGCTGTGCTCTAGCAAGATAGAGAGACACGGACTAGGAAAGTGCCAAGCGTCAGAAAGTAAAGAACATTCCATGGAAGTCAGGGGAGGAGCTGGGAGGAGGGAGAAGAGAGTGAGAGGGGAGTCTGAGGGGGTTTGATAGAGGGGTAGTGGTTGCCCTAGGGTGGCTGTGTTAGGGTAGGAAGAGCTAGGATGCTAACTGTATTTGCATATTTACTTATGTATACTGTATTATACATTAATATACCACCTGCATAAATATCTATACTTGACTGACCTGGAACAATACTCAATCACTATTTATTTGGTCAATAGATAATTTATTGAGTGCCCTCCATAAGAAGGTTACTATTCCAGATGCTAAGAAAATAGCAATGCACAAGCAAAGTCCCAGCCTTCATCAGACTTACATTCCAGGGAGTGATGGTCACTATTGTTAAGAATAACGATACTCAGAAATAGCACGACATACCATGTGATCTTATTTTTAACATGTATGGACATACAAATACACATATAAAAATGAGATCATGTATGTGTAGTGACGCATTAAGAAAGCTAGAGCAACAGAAACGTGGAGAGAGAGATCTAAAAGTATGAACAGTGATTATATTTTAGTAATGGAATTATATTTTCTCTTTTCCATTTATCTGTATATTCCAAGTTTGGGGGCAATAAACTTGTGCTTTATGCATAATGTTAAAAAGCTGTGTACAACGTATGTAATTAAGCAACTAAGTTTTGCCAATTAGAACTTAACAGAAATTGCAAAAAGCCCTCACCTGCTTTCCTTATTCCCCTCTCCTAAAACAGCACCCACATCTCTAACTCTGCAGCCTCTTGACATTCAACCCCTACCCCTACATCTGCTACCAACTCCATCATTTGTGGTCCATGAATCCTTTTCTTTGATAAAATAAAACCTGGCAGGAGTGCTTTCCCTGAAGAACACTGCTCAAAATCTAAAGCTTTGGACTTTTAGAGGAAAAAATACTCTACAAATGCAACTGATTTCCTGTTTGTTTTATAGGTAGCTATTAAGTATATAGAAGATGTTCAAATCAGCTCTGTAGAAAGTAGCCCATAGGTTTTATAACGTAAAAGCAAAGCCCAGCTGAACTTAGCATCCACCTGAGGGTAAGGGTCTCCCACTTACAAGAGGCTTTCTGGTATAAAAGCGCAGCACCTTCTCCAGGCCCCCCAATGCACAAAGGAAGAGCCAACTCACCAGCTGGCAGCCCAGAGCCTTAGCCATTGGGTGCTCTGGCAAAGCCACATTCTAGGCTGAGGCTCAGGAAAAGTTTGTTGGTCATGGCATCACTTCGGGCAAACACAAATACATCTTTTTTCCACAGAGGTCCTAGTTTGCTTGGCGTGACCTGGTTTCTCTGGCAAAGCTAGTTCACATTGCTCCAGCTTTCCAGAATTGCCTGCCTCTTGCAAATAGGCTGGGTGTGGTGATTTCAATAGGCTCACAGTTGAGAATGCGATATGTTCACATTTCCTTTCATTTATTTACTCTTTGGTTTCCTAACCCAATCATGTCTGTCTTTTCTTCTTCATTTGAATGCTGGAAACTTTAACTGCAATTTTTCAGGGCAAGCATTTATTTCATAAGTACTTTTTCATCCTGACTGGTCACTTGTGATTATGGACCCTTCTGTCATTTTGAGTACAAAGTAAGCAATTTGCCTATGTAACTTTTTTATGTAATTTTTTAAGATGAAGGTCCAGTGGCAGTGGATATAATTTAAAAAATGATTTATATTTTACTTAGGGAAAAAGAGAATGAGTTATTTGAACATTGAAATGAATATGCAGAGATATGATTACAATAAAAACCCCTCGCAGTTAAAACACACACACACACACACACACACATTCCTCATCAAGAAAGCCATTTATATGATTGTTTCACTTTGTTCCTTAAAACTCTTTGAATGTTCTCTGTTGGTCTTAGGATGTGATTCAAGGGCATTGAACTGGCCTCTAAGACCTGCCCTCTATCTTTTCTGCAGCCATGACCTTCACATTCTAACCAAAACATAATCCATTTCTTTCATTTCCTCCAGAGTACTGAAGTCTTTCATCATGTGGTATTTTCTCTCCCTGGGCCACTTCACCCTTTCCTCTTGGTCTGGGTAACTCCTACTGATTTGCAGGGTCTCAGCGCACAAGGGTCTTCCTCTGAGGAGCTTCCTAGATCTGCTGAGTCAAGGTTAAGGGCCCCTCCTCTGTGTCATCAGAGCAGGTCATTGGCTGCTCACCTTTGTCTCCTCCCCTAGTCTGCAAAATTGCTCAGAAAAGTAGGGATTACATTTTTACATTATCGTTTTATCCCTTGAACCTTGCACAGTGCCTACCTGGCCCATAGGAGGTACTCAATAAATATTTCTTAACTGAATGGATACATTGGAATAATTTGTTGAGAGCAAGAGTCAGGATTTAAGTGATTTTGTGGGTCTTATGTTGCCATTTGCCTGGGTGCCTGAATTATCCAATCGATTCAGAGTGAACAAATGTTATTGAATACTGATAGGTGCCAGCTGCTTCCACGTACACTATTTCAAATTTATCTATTCCTTAGCTTTCTACTTTCCAGCAGAGAACGCTCAGGTTCATGGAGGCTGAACAGCTTGATCATGAAAATCCATGAGTAGAGAGAACTCTGAGCTTTGAAGATCTAACTCATTGTTCTTGGCCCTATATCAGGGTGTGGCCTCTTTAAACATTTGACTGTTATCCTCTGTCACCACAACCATTCTCTAGGCCTGTGATTTTCAACTGGTGTGCCATGAGAGGATCTTAGGTGTGCTGTGAAAAGTTTAAAGCGCATTCATTAAATTATTTTTGAAAGAAGTTTAAAGCACAATAAATAAATTATACTTTTTACTCTTTTTTTGATCAACATAATTTAAGTGTGCCATGGAAGTTTAACTGTAGGTTCAATTTTTCCATGAGATAAAAATGTTTGGAAAAAACTCTGCTCTAGGCTATCCTATTAAAACATAGGAACCCTTGAATTACCTACATACAAGGTACAATTGGGACAGAAATCAAAATGGAATCCTGGAGGACTGGGAAAGGAAGCTCTGGGCTGGGAATCCATCTTTCCTGGGTTTTGTTTTTCCTGTGTGATACTGAGCAAGTCACTGAGACTGTCTGATCCTTAGCTTTCTCATCTCTACAATGAGTGGGAATGATTGGATTTTTTTTAGAGGGCCTCCAGTGTTAAATTTAATGATCCTTGCAAGCTGGTATAAGGCATAAGAATTGCACAATAATTATTGCCCAGAATAGTATTAAATCTACCTAAGAGATTTCATCTCTCAGGGGCTATTCTAAAGTTACATCCTGAAAGTAAGATGTAAAAAGAATAAACACAATTTTATATCACTCTCTTATTTACTTTTTGTCCATACATACACAGGTAACAGGACAATAACCATGGACTCAGGAAGGGAACTGAATGAGAAGAATGACTCTCTGGCAATATGCCACCTTTTCACTGGTTGTCATTATTGGCCTTTGAATAAGCCCCAGGGAAAGTTGGTCCTCTTCTCCACACCTTCACATAATCATAGGACAGACTCCTAATTGACACTTATTCTATGAAAATTGTTGGTAGCTGCGCCTCTCTTGAAACTGTCTTATGTACTTAAGCAATTAGCAATCATATTTCACTTCTTATTGCTACAAAAGCAAATATGAAATGTAAAAATGCATATTGTAGGAAACGAAAATAGATCTTAAGTTGTTTGCATGTTGATTTTTCATGAACAACCATATTAGTAATGATTTCTAGAGGTGCTAAAATAAATACAATAATTATATTAACCATGTGTGAACTTAGTAAAAATACAGGGAAACTGTCAATTTGAATGACAGCATGAGAGATAGAGAAAATAGAAAGAGATTGATCTAATTTTGACATTAATGTAGGTAAAAACAAGGAATAGTACAAAGTAAATTGTAAAATATATTAATATATAACATAAAAACCTTGCTATTATCATAGAATGTATATCAGTGAATACCTTAAAACTCCCTTTGTAGGCTTGGTGACTTGTGGCTCAAGTAGCTAAGGTGCCAACCACATATACCTGAGTTGGCGGGTTCAAATCCAGCCCAGGCCCACCAAACAACAATGATGGCTGCAACCAAAAAACAGCTGGGCATTGTGGCAGACGCCTGTACTCCCAGGAGTAGTCCCAGCTACTTGGGAGACAGAGGCAGGAGAATTGCTTAAGCCTAGGAGTTGGAGGTTGCTATGAGCTGTGACACCATGGCACTCTACCCAGGGTGACAGCTTGAGGCTCTGTCTCAAAAAAACAAAAACAAAAACCAAAAAACTCCTTTTGTAAATTGTAGAAAAGGAAACAAAAAAGAAATTAAATCAACAAGAGATTTTACTTGAGGACTATCCTGGGTAAAAGAGGAGCTATTGCAAAACGATAAAAAGTGAAATAGAAAATGAGAATATTTATTTTTCCAGTTTCTCTCTTTGTCTGAGTTTGAAACTATATTGATAGTTTCAATTTTTCCTGTGACCAGCTATATCAATTTAGGCAAATTACACCAAGTCTATGAAGAGAAACTTTGCAGGGAATTAATTTTTTTTTTTTTTTTTTGCAGTTTTTGGCCAGAGCCAGTTGGAACCCACCACCTCTGATATATGCGGCTGGTACCCTATTCCTTTGAGCCACGGGTGCCAGAAGTTAATATTTTATAAAAAGAGTTAAACCTTAGTAATGTTAAGAAAATGCTGGAAATGTCCTACCAGGGGTGACACTACAGAGTACAGCCCTAGTCCAAGTTAAATACATTTTAGAAATAGATGTCCACTTTTCATGGAGAAAATGATGCATTTGGTCTCCATATTGGATCAACTTCCTCTATTAAACTAGGATTTTTTTCTATGAAAGTGGTTTGATCATTGACCCTATGATGTGGGCACATGAAGACCAAACCCTGGAGAACACAGATGCAAAACTTCCCGATGACCTTAACCTGTGTGGTAAAATGTAGAACATTATCCTTTAATAGATTTAGAATCAAGAGATATAGTATTTCTGGCAGGGCTTTTGAAGTATTGCGAGATCTGGTGGAAAAATGAATCTCCTTTCTTTTTTAGGACTGCTGCACATTTCTGAGAAGTTAATTAAGAACTGCCATTGTTTCTTTCTTGACAAAAAATCAATCATAACATTCTAGAGTTTTATAGCAACTTTCTCCAAAGAACTTAGTGTACTCCAGTGAGAAATTCTATTTGAATTCTAATTTGATCTGTCTCAGTGACGATGTAAGAACATGTATCACCTATGGACCATAGAGAGTTTATTTCATCTGTTAAACTCAGGAGGAAACAAGGAATGGGGTGAGCTTCAGTGAAGAGAAACTTGAGTTTTAAAACAACAGCAGCAACAATAATGTAGATTTAGGGAACATGGTTCATTTTGAGTTTTGCTATGGTTTAAATGTTTATGCACCCCCAAATTCATGTGTTGAAATCCTCAATGTGTTGAGGGTGGAGATCAGTGCCCGTAGAAAAAGAGGTGCTTTGTTCTTTTTATCATGTGACAGTGAGAAGGAGCTGTCTATGAACCAGGAAATGGGCCCTCACCAGACACCAAATCTGCTGCCATCTTGATCTTGGACTTCCCAACCTCCAGAACCATGGAAAATAAATTTCTATTGTTTATTAGCCACCCAGTCTATGGTATTTTCTTAAAGCAGCCTGAACATATAAAACAAGCTTGTACCAGATGTAGAGTGAACCAGGTGTTGCCTAATGACCTTTATGGAACTTTAGCATGTACAAGAGCCAGCACAACAGTAAGCTAAGAGAAAAAGATGATGAGCAACAAGAAAATGATTCAGGGTGGAGGGACGGTGATTGGTGGGACCACGCCTATGGTTCATCCTATAAGGGTACATGTGAATCTCTCTAAATGTGGGATATAAATGTCGTAACACAGTAACTAAGAAAATGACATGAAGGCTATATTAACCAGTTGGATAAAAGTATTTCAAATTGTATATAGAAACAGCACTCTGTACCCCATGATAGTATTAATGTACACAGCTATGATTTAATAAAAAGAAATGAAGAAAGAAAGAAAATAATTCAGTCAGAGCAGAAGAAAATGGGGCTGAGCTCTGTGGGCAGAGGAAAGAGATGGCACGGAGGTATATGAGAAACTGCAAATGATATGAAAGTTATGGTGAGAGATTTCTAGGGAAGAAACAGAAGGCTTGACTAGAGGGACATAGCAAATTTGAGGGTAGTTTTTATTAGGGGGTACACTTAACTAATTGACTTGCTGTCAAACATGCATTCCTGAAAAGTTGTGTGAAAATGTTGTTATCATAAAGTAAAAACGTATCTATTATTAGTTATGTAAAAGAGATGTATGCCTGCAAGGGAAAGGATTCTTTTGTAACACAAATACCAATCCCCTAAATCATTTCTTTTAGAATTCAAGATTCGTGACTAAGTTGAGTTTTCTGAACTCCATGGAGCAATGAAATCAGGCATTAAATCAGGCAGTTGAGAGAGAAATACGTGGAGTTTTAGTTGGGGTGTGGCATCAGGAAAGGACAGAACGTTCCCAGCTAAAGAGGCCCTGTGATTATCTTAATTCAACTCCTCGTTTGTTCTCCAGATGACAAAACTGGAGATTAAATGCTTCGCTCAAGGTTAAGCAGTGGGTCCCTGAGAGCTTACCAAAGGTTGAGTGATTTGTTCATGGTCTTCAGCTGGCTGGCTGAAAAATGAGCGTTAGAACCCAGTAGCCCTCCTTCATGCCAAGGCTCATTCTCTGCATGTCACTGTCACTCAGGCTGATGGTTCACTGTGGATAGGGAGAGAAAGAAGCCACGGTGCAGCTGCACGCTTTCATTCTCTAGGGCCCTGTCCAGCTTCAAAATTCTATGATTCTATATCGTCACTGAACCTTCCGTTTTTTAAGACTGTTGCCAAAAGGATTCATCTTAAGATCAGGAGGCAGCCAAAAAAGAAAGAAAAAGGAGTAACTGTTACTGGCTCCCAAATGACCAAGGAGTAAAGTAATATATTTTATAGAAGGAGATAGATAATGTTAAAAGAATAAATTTATCTTCCAGAAAGCAATAAAGCTTTAAAACTAAGTGTAGAAAAAGAAAAAATAAAACCCAGCAACTCAGTTTCTCTTCTGTTCTGTCCAAATCTATCAAATATGTCACCTTGAATTGATCCAAGTTTCAGGGATACTAGGAAACCACAAGTGTGATGTTTTTGGAGATGCCAAACATCTCCAAACACGCATCATTTGTGTTCCAGCTGTCTCTTCTTTGCACTCCATTTAACTTAGCTTCTTGTCTTTTCTACTCAGAGATCTCACATGCATCTCTAGTTCCCTAGGAATGAGTCCCTTTTTTGTAACTAGAAAATGCATCCTGTAAGAATCGAAAGAGAGAGAGAGAAGGGTGAAATACAATTCTCAAGCACCATGTTTTTATTCTCTGCAAAGTTCCATGTGCTGACCCACGGATAGAGGCTCCTATTTTAATCTCAGTGTGTGAAAACTATTTCATTTCTGAGTAGCAGCCTTGTACCATCTATTTCCTTTTGTTATCCCTCCTGTCCTTATCCAGCACACAGATTTCTGGCTAATAATGCTTTGGATCATATGAAGTCTTTAATGTAGCAAAATTTTTAGTTGAGTCATCCAAAGAAGACTAGAAATGACTCGTCTAAAAGAGAGCTCCTAAGCTAAATTCCTTTAAAATAATCCTGTTCTGCTCTTTGATGACAACATTGTCAAGATTTTACATTGCACCATATAATATCAAAGAAAGCATTTAAATAGCCATCTTAAAAAAAAAATTAGCCATCCTCTGCTTCAGTGTAGACAAAGACACAGAATCAAAAAATGCTACAGCTGGAAGAGATCTTAGAGTTCCCAGGGAAGTTTACTTATTTTATAAAGAGAAAACTGAAGCTCATTATTGGCAGATTAGGAGGAGGCCCAACCAGGGACTGCCTCAACTGCCAATCCGTAATGAGCACTAAAATATCACTGGGATAAATAAGAAATCAGAGCCAGGTAACTCAGGTTTTCATATACACCTTCTTACCACTTTGGGCAGAGTAGTGGTAAAGTTGACAGCCTGTTACTCTGCTAAAATATCTGGAACTAAAAAATGTATGATGTAATATGCTTAACCAAGAGCAAGTGATTCATTTTATTATCTGAACTGCAATTTCTTTTGTATGCATCCAAGCACACTCATTTTAAACTTTACAGGAGAAAAAGACAAAAAGAAGTCCAGAAGAATAGGAGACATTCTCTTAGATTTTTAAAAAATACTCATCCTATTTAGGCTGATTAAAAAACATTATATACTGGTAATCAAATTTCTTTCTGAAAGCAAACATTGTAAAATTCAAATTCTCTCTATTCCTGTGAAATTCCAAAAGTGAAAAAATAGTGGCTGATGGAATGTCAAATCATTAGCCTTTTCTCAAGTACTCATACTTCTTTTCCAGGTCCTAAGCCCACAAGGAGGGGCAGACTCTACCAAGATAGTGGAGCCACTGATGTGTTCATGATGATAGATTTAATCCAACAAATATTGATGCTGTGCCTTTGCTGGAACACTGGGGCAACACAAATGAGATAGTGACCCAGTCCCTTTCCCCAGGACCTGACATTCTAACTGTTGGAGCAGCACAGTGGCTCAAGGTAGTTGCCAAAATAATCGAAAAGAGCAAGTAGAATTTTAGCAAGAAAAAGAAAGTTTACTAATGACCTGCACAGCAAGCTGATCCCTACCCTAGTATATGCAAGCTCCATGGAAAATGCAGTTCGGGGCTGAATATACAACTTTTGGGAGTATCAGCTGCTTCTTGGAAGTCTCCAGGGTCTTAATTAACTCCATTCTCAAGACAGCTCACCTGTAAGGTCTTCAAAACAACCCACCTGCAAGGTCTTAATCAGCCTCATTCCCATTAGTAGCCCGGGTCTGCCTGCCCCAAACCAGTCCAAAATAGCCTAACCATATCTATCATCCACCCTGCTCATATCTAGCTAACTGCCTAACATAATTGTGAAAAAAGACTTGCAGCCATTAACCATACCACAGACTTGCTCTTTTCTGACATAGCTGTAGTTCCTTGGGGACATAGCAGATGGAAGACCTTGTGTTTGCTGATGGGGGACTTTGAGCTGATAACTAGAGGATGAATAGGAGTTTGCCAGGTGGACTAGGGCAGGAAAGGAGAACAAAGAGGACATCATGGTCATCTTGGAACATCAGTATAAGCAACAATAGCCTAGAAGATTGGGAACATTTTCCTGGTGACAATATTAATATTATTCTTTAAAAGCATCAGTAAAAAATTGGGGCAGGATAGTGGTTATAATGGTAAAGGACAGATCACCCAGACCCCCTGTTGGGCCATAAGGACTTATTCCCCCAGCTGCTGAGAATGATGCTGAGGCAGTCTTCAGCTACCAGACATCTCCAGGAATTGCCTCATCTCACAAGAGTCTCCCTGGCTTCGGTCTTGCCCTCTTTCTGGGGCACAGCCGGTGACTGGTCAAGGTAGAGATGTCCCCACTTGAGACAATGCTGAAGGGCTATGTTCTTATTTCACAGCTCCCAGCATCAGCTATGGTGATCTGCACTGCAGCCCAACTTCTTCCTCAAGCCAGCCCTGTTCTCATCCTTTTCTTTCTGAGACTATTAATCCTGCATGTTAATCTCCATCTCAGTCTTCTTCCTAGACACAGGGATAACTGAATAGCATAAGATGAATAAATTTGTCAAATCAGATTGTGCATAAGATGAATAAATTTGTAAGAATCATATTGCAACTAGCAAGAGCCCTCCAGTCTTATACTCACTAAAGGATGATAGGAAGGTCTGAGAAGCAAGGATTCATCACCAATTTTGGCCAACCTATCTGAACCTTTCTTTCCAGCACTTTCCATTTAGAACAACTTTGCACTTTTTGGTCTTCTTTCAGACAACCTCCAAACCCATTCTGCCGTCCCTACTCTCAAGAGCTTTCAGGGGTTTCTGGGATCCAGTCTCCTAATGATCTTTCTCTGTGAGCATCTAGATCAGTTCTATCCTGGGGGTGATCCTCCGGATAATTCCTCCAGCCCACTTAGAATGTTCTGATTGGTATTTCTCAAAGCATGGTCCTCAGAAAGCCTGAACAGATGCTTGTTTAAAATTCAAATAACACTCCAGTCCTATTGATTCAGGGGGAGAAGCTGAGGCGGGGGCTGGAGGGCTGGTATCTGCATTATAAGCACGCTCCTTAGGAGATCTTTTATGCCCACGAAAGTTTTAGACTTAGAATCTTTTCCTCAGATTTTCTGTGGAAGGTATTAAACAGAAACAACTTCTGAATTGCCTGCTGAATTGTCATATGTAATTTAGAGAGCTCTATAATTCAGTGATGAAAACAGTGTAAACATTCCTTTATTCCTGCTGTAGCGGTATTCCAACATAAGCTTATTCTCAGTAGGTAGAATGAAGGCTGTCTAAATCCAACCACACTGGATTTTTTCTTTTCTGCTTGTTTTTTTATTTGAGACAGAGTCTCACTCTGTCGCCTTGGGTAGAGTGTCATGGCATCATCAAACTCCTGAGCTCAAGGGATCCAGTCCCCAGCTGCCTCAGCATCCCAAAGTGCTAGGATTATAGACATGAGCCACTGTGCCCGTCTGGTTCTGGATCTTGTTTGGATCTAGGGTGGGATGTTGGGAGATCATTTTTCAGAGAGATCATGGCAGCTGACTGTCAGAAAGAGGTGTGTGTCTGTCAGGCAGCATTTGAAAATGCTTAGTTCCAGGTTTCTGTTCAGCTGGAATGAGAGAGCAAGCAGTTACATAGGACCGAGGGGTTTTCTTTCTTTCTTTCATTTTTCATTTAACTAGATTTAAGGGATACAAGTGGTTTTTTTATTGCAAGGATGAATTGCACAGTCACCTCAGTAATACAACAGAATGGCCATTATTAAAGAGCATTTGCCACTGGGCACTGAAGTTAGAGATTGCTGCAGTTGCTGAAAATAATTTGTTAAAAAAACAACTTAATTGAGATATAAATTAATTAATTAAATTTAATTAAATACTCCTCTTTTAAATGTATGGTCTAATCATTTTTTGACAGCTGTCGAACCATTACCAATCAATAAGAAGACAGTTTCCATCATACCCCAGACTTTTCAGTCAAACTCAGTGCCCCATTTGCAGTCAAACTCCACCCACCATTCCTCATGGTTTGAAACCATCAAACTTCTTTCTGTCACAACAGATCAGCAGGGACTTTTCCAGAGTTTCATATGAATAGAGAGGTGCAGAACACGCTCTTTATTTGAAGGATACCATCACTAGATACAAACTTCTTGGAGACAGTTTGTTCTCTTTCAGCACTTTAAAGATGTGCCACTGTTGTCTCAATCGCACAGTTTCTGGTAATTTCTGTGGTAGTTCTTACCTTTATTTTTCTTTAAGAAACATACCTTTTTTTCCTCTGCCTTCTTTTAAGATCTTCTCTCTCTCAGTGGTTTTCAGCAACTTGTGTGGGTGTGTTTGTGTATGTATTGGAATTCATCAAGCTTCTTGGATCTGTGGATTTATGACTTCCATCAAATTTCAACATTTTTTGCCATTATATCTTCAAATATTTTTAGTGCCTTGGTGTCTTCATCTGAAGTAGAGATAACAATAATGTCTTTTTATAAGGTTATTGAGATAATGCATATAATTGTCTTAGTATAGTGTTTGATACATAGAATGTGTATAGTCCAAAAAATGAATACATAGAATGTGAATAGTCAAAAACTGTCTGCTTCAGTCAGATGTTGTATAATTAATTGTCCCAAATCGACCAGATTTAAGATTAAAGGTGACACTGTTAATATTCATGCTGGCTATAGGCATAGACCAAGAGGTCTATCACAGGCAAACCAGCATGTGTAATCACAGATGAGAATAAAAGCTGACTGGCCTAGCTTCCATTTGTAACTTGGGACACAGCTTTGGTGTAGTGGAAGTTTCCTGCTCCTGACCCCCTCCCCCCATTACTAAGTGGATTTGCCCTTAAATTAGAATAAAGGCACCAGGGTTGTAGACTGTTACACATCTGTGTAGTACTAAACAACTCTCAATGAGCCTGAGTTTTTTTGTTTTTTTTTTTTTGTTTTTTTTTTTTGAGAAGCTTTGGTTTACAGAAACTGAGTAGTTATTAAGGAGATAGTTGCCACATACTCTTTCTTTCCCTCACTCACAGTTTCCCCTAAGTTGTTAATAACATCTTGGATTAGTACTCGTGGGGTACATTTTTTATAATTCATGCACCAATTGTGATCCCCTATTATTAACTAAAGTCTATGGCTTACATACAGTCTTTGTGTTGTGCATTTTATGGGTTTTAACAAAAGCATAATGTCATGAACCCACTGTTTTATCACCAGAAACAGAATAGTTTCCCTGCCCTGACAATTCCCTGGGCTCCACATGTCCACCGCTCTTCTCCAGCCCCTGGAAACCACTGATATTTTGGCTATCTCTGTAGTTTTGCCTTTTCCAGAATGTCATATAATTGAATCATACAGTATATAGTCTTTTCTGATTGGCTTCTTTCACAGGGTATTATGCACTTAAGTTATCTCCATATCTTTTTGTCAGTGAGAGCTCATTTCTTTTTATTTTAAGGATGTAACACTTTTTTTGTTTCTTTCTTGAGGCAGAGTCTCACTATGTTGCCCTTGGTAGAGTGCCATGGTATCATGGCTCACAGCAACCTCAAACTCTTGGGCTTAAGCAATTCTTTTGCCTCAGCCTCTTGAGTAGCTGGGACTACAGGCACCTGCCACAATGCCTGGCTATTTTTGTTGTTGTTGTTGTTTAGTTGTCGTTGTCTAGCTGGCCCAGGCTGGATTTGAACCCTCCACCCACAGTGCATGTGGCTAGTGCTGTAACCACTGTGTTACAGGTGCCGAGCCAGGATGCAACACTTTTTAACTTTATCTTTGGAAAGACATCTTGGTTGCCTCCAATTTGGGGCAATTATAAATAAAGCTACTGTGAACATTCACATGCACATTTTCATGTGAATGTAAGTTTTCTTTTCAGTTGGGGAAATATCAAGGAGCATGATTGCTGGGTCATACGGTAAGAGAATGGTTTTGTAAGAAACTGACAGACTGCCTTCCAAAGTGTACCATTTGGCATTCCCATTAGTAATGAATAAAAGTTACTCTTGCTTCACATTCTTGTATTGTCAGTTTTCCGGATTTTAGCCAAGCTAATAGTGGTATCATATTGTTGTTTGAATTTGAAATTCAAATATCAAATTTGAATATGATATTGAGCACATTTTCACATGCTTACTTAAATCTGATTATTTTCCTTGGTGAGGTGTCTGTTCACCTATTTTCCTCATTTTTTAATTGTGTTGTTTGCTTTCTTATTGTTAAGTTTATGCTTTTTGTATTTT
The DNA here is from genome assembly GCA_963574575.1 of Galagoides demidoff. Classification (NCBI taxonomy): domain Eukaryota; kingdom Metazoa; phylum Chordata; class Mammalia; order Primates; family Galagidae; genus Galagoides; species Galagoides demidoff. The sequence goes on along the minus strand of CAUYQV010136656.1, from coordinate 10,763 downwards.
GGATACAAGTCCTTTATTGTATACATGTTTACAAATATGTCAGATATATGTTTTGCAAACAAAACAAACCAAAACAAAGAAAAAACTGTTTTGCAAATCCAGTCCATGGCTTGTGTTTTTATTCTCTTGGCCTTGAAATATTTTTATAATCCACCATCTTTCTGGGAATCCAATTACATGTATATTAAACTACTTGATATTGTCCATAGATCAAGCACTGATTTTTTTTTTTTTTTTTGCAGACAGATTCTCACTATGTTGTCCTTGGTAGAGTGCTATCAAGTCACAGCAACCTCAAACTCATGGGCTTAAGCAATTCCCTTGCCTCAGCCTCCAAGTAGCTGGGACTACAGGTACCTGGCTATTTTTTGTTGCAGTTGCCATTGTTGTTTAGCTGGCTTGGGCTGGGTTCAAACCCACCACCCCTGGTGTATGTGGCTGGGGCTGCCACCACTGTGCTACAGGCACTGAGCCACTGTTCATTTTTTTTAGTCATTTTTCTCTCTGCTTCTGTTAGTTTCAATTGCTTCATCTTTAAGTTCATAAATCTTTTCTTCTACACTATCCAATTTGTTGTTAATCTCACCTAGTGAATTTTCCCCCATACAATGTATATTTTTTATCTATAGAACGTCTATATTCCTGGGTTTTTTATATTTTCAGTTTCTTGTCTCATTAGTTTTATGTATTCCATTATATATTAAAACCTACTTACATTTACAATAGCTATTTTAACATATTTGTCTGCTACTTTCATTATTTCTGCCATTTCTATTGACTGATTTATTTCTAATTAATGTGTCATATTTTACTGCTCTTTCTCATGGCTAGTAATTTTTTACTGAATGCTGGAAATTTTGAATTTTAGGGTATTGAATACTGGATTTTTCTTTTAAGTGTTAGGGTTTGCTCTGGTATCACGGGTCCTCAAACTTTTTAAACAAGGGGCCAGTTCACTGTCCCTCAGACCATTGGAGGGCCAGACTGTGGGCGTCGGGATGAGTCAGCTGCTAAGCAGGACAGGTAGTGGTGGCAAAAACACCCAGTGGCTGGATAAATGTCCTCAGCGGGCTGCATGTGGCCTGCGGGCCGTAATTTGAGGACACCTATTGCTGATTAGCTTTATCTTTCTAAGGTTTAAAAGCTCTGTTAGGGACCAGGTGTGTGGCTCAAACCTATAATCCTTTATCTGGGAGGCTGAGGTGAAAGGATCACTTGAGCTCAGGAGTTTGAGACCAGCCTGAGCAAGAACAAGACCCTATCTCTACTAAAAACACAAGAATTAGCCTGGTGCTGTGGCAGGGCCCTGTAGTCCCAGCTATTCAGGAGGCTGAAGCAGAAAGGTCACTTGAACCCAGGCTCTGGAATAAAAAAATAAAAGAATGCATGAATAAATAAATAAATCTGTTAGGGAAGGTTTGGAGTAAACTTTAACACGGGGATGGTTCTACTGAATGCCCTGAGTACTCTCCACTAGGCTGATCAGAACTTCAACATCTCCCAGACCTGTGTGAGCTCTGGAAGTTGTTCAGTTAATGGTTCCACAGTCATTCTTTGCCTTACCTAGAGGAATTTTACCTGATAGACTCATGGCTTAGTATGAGCAATGCACTTGAGAGAAACCCTGAGCAAATTCCTGGATCTTTTTCTCTGCTTCATAGATTCCCACTGCCTTTGCTTCTTTGAACTTCAATTTTTGTCTCTTCAATTCAATGATTCTATTGAGCTCTGCTTGGGATCACCCTCCCTATACTACTTTCCAGAAAGTTACCCTGACAGAAAGCCAGGGCAATCCTACAACTCACCTCATTTCCTTCCTTTTTCTCCCAAATCACAGCCCCATGCTGCCTGTTGTTCAATGCCTAGAACCAGTTATTTAGTCTATTTTGTTAAGTTTACTGGTTATGGTGGGAGTGTAAGTCTAGTTCCAGTTACTTCATCATGGGTGGGAGCTGAATTTCCAAACTTAAATATTTAAAAATTATTCAGTATTTCCCTAGCTGTGGTTGGCAACTTATCTTAGCTCTGAGCCAGCTTCTTTGTTAACTGGAGAAGAGACCTAGGCAAGAAGTGTCTCTCCTCTGGACCCCACACTTTAGAGCAGCAGTTCTCAACCTGTGGGTCGCAACCCCTTTGGACTATATTAAAGGTTTGCAGCATTAGGAAGGTTGAGAACCACTTCTTTAGAGGAACACACCAACACACACAAATGCACACAGATTTATTATATTAGGAGCACGTGGGCAGCAGAGTCTCTTGTCTGTTGAGAGCTTACGCTCAGCACTGACTCAGCAGGACTCACAACTCAAAACGTTCTCTGTGGCTACACCAAAAAGGCCCCAGGGATTACTTTTTTACATCTCTTGCCCTATGTCCCTGAATCAAAATTATAGTATGTGACTTCATTTGAATACCACAAAGGTTTCTGGGTTGTGCCACTGATGATCTGAGAGAAAGACCCTGCTTTGTGGTGTTGGGAACATTTGAATGATGGAAGCGTATAGTAAGAGAAAGGGTTGATTAACTTGTTAAATTCTTCCACTCAGCCTGAATACAGTAAATCCTTACTGAGCATTTATTATTTGTCAATAATGCCAAATGCTTACTTTCTTGCTGCTTGTGTTATAGTTTATTGTGCTAGAGACACTCACAAGTTACTATGGTAGTTAACAATAGCTGAGGAATGCTTGAAAACATTGAAAAACTAAATATTTTAAAATAAAATATTAAAAAATAATATTTCCATTAAATTTTATCTGTGTAGAGGTAGACATACCATGTGTAATGCTTTATCTCACCACTTGGATAGATATTAAAACCTAGAATTTTGAATACACTAAATTTTATTAAAATATCTCTTGACTTGAATAAATTTGCAAAAGGTCAAATTCTATTATTTCTTCAATATTAAACACTTTTAAGATTTTAATCTTTATAAAGTATAATTTGCATTTTGCTTTCTAATTTTTATAGATAAATTTGACTATTTCAGTAGAAGTCAAATTTCTGAAACAACAGTTTTAATTTCTAACATTTAACTTAAATTTTTGATAAGATATAGTCAAGATTTGTGTAATTTTAATAAATTATATTTTAATATTTTATGTAAATGGGAAGGAGTACAAGTTGATATCATGATAGATGTAGAAAATATAAAAATGTAGTTCAGGCCAGGGGTGGTGGTACACACCTGGAATCCTAATGCTCTGGGAGACCGAGGAGAGTGGATCATTTGAGCTGAGGAGTTTGAGAACAGCCCGAGCAAGAGTGAGATCCCATCTTTACTAAAAAAAGTAGAAAAATCAGCTGGGAACTGTGGCAGGCTCTAGTTGTCCCAGCTACTTGGGAGGCTGAGGCAAGAGGATTTGTTGAGCTCTGGAGTTTGAGGTTGCTGTGAGCTAAGACACCATGGCACTCTAGCCTGGGACAACAGAGTGAGACTCTGATCATATTTGTCTCAAAAAAAAAAAAATGTAGTTCAGTTAAATAGCTGAAAAGAAAAAATAAGCATCATTACTAAGGTGTGTATTTTTCAAGGTAGGGCATAGAATGTATTTTATTTAACAAAGAAAATTTATAATGTCTAAATATTGTCATATACAACGTGAGAACCATCATTTATACTTTTTCTCTGGACCCCATGATTATTGGGGATGAACAGGGATGGCAACAAAATCTCCTTGTTAGTTGAGAGAGAATCTCACTGAGTGTTGTGCTCAGACTGGGGATGGCGAGGTGGGGAGTATTCAAAGACTAATTTAGGAATGTTTGTCCTCAGAATTGCTGGTTACTGGCTCCACTATAGGGGGTCTGCTTTCACCAGCTGGTGTTTCTGTGGTAGGGGTTGAAAGCAAGCAGGTTCAGCTGCGGGGCAGGGTTTTAGCCATCAGTGAGCTTAACTGTAAGCAGGGTCACTGAGACAAACGTATGCTTATACAGAAAGATAGTGATGGTGGTGGTTGTGGTGGGAGGGAGAATAGACAGGAAATGCCTGCCCTACCTTCCCTCTGGAGGTTCCTAGGGACATAGCAGCACCTTTGCATACAAGCACCTAGTGGCCACTTGTTCTTGACTCTTGGGATGCTTCCTACTCTGGCCCAGTCTCTCAGCTGGTGGTACACATCACTGACTCTTGCTCAATGAGGTAGAAGCCAAAAAATAATGGAGGATATTTTTATCTGTCCCATAGGATTCAGAATACCATTTGCAGTAATGCTTTACGAACAGTTTAGTCATAAGGACCTTGCTAGGCATGTCTCCCATGACAAAATTTATGTTCTGTCTGTGATCAGCTTGGCTGGGTTACTTTGGCTGAACTAAGATTGATGGTGTGTTGTCTTTGTGCCAATTGCCATGCTAGGCACTGGGGAACTTTGCTCAGGAGAGACCCACTATCAGCGTTTAATAGACTGCTTTAGCTGTGAGGGGAAATTGTGCCTGTGAGAAACAGCCGCTGAAACAAATCAGAGAAATTTAAAAATAGCCATGTGGGGCCATTCATTTGGCTAGCAGATAGTGCATCTTTCTTACCAGTGTGATCACCATCCTGAGCAAATGCTGTCAGCAAAGCTCAAATTGATGATTGCCTTTCCCAAGGTGAAACGTTAGTGCCGGTTACAAACTAGCCAAAAACCACCTGGATATTCATTTCTGTGCCTCCAATACCTAGTTCAGTGGCTCTCAGCCCTGGCTGCACAAACACCAGGGAAGCTCTAAAAATTTTGCTACCCGGTCCCACTCCAGACCAAACAGATCAGAATCTCTTAGACACTGGGTGCTGGCACCTTCTGGTTGGTTTGTTTGTTTGTTTTTAAAGCTTCCCAGGTGATTGTAATGAGCAGTCAGGGCTGGTATTTGCTAAGCTAGCTATGAAGCTATCCATCATGTAGGTATAATCATTGCTTAATAAACATTCCATAACCTGAACTTGGACAAGTTGCTTGTGCAGATATCACTGTAATTGAGAGAAAGAAAATGATGAGGAAACGGTTGCGTCCTTCTGGGGCCAAAGTGAAACATCAGAATGTTTATCTGGAAGTATAGCTTCATGGCTATTTAAAAGGTGTGTGGGATGGAGCTGGAGTGCATTCTTCTTAGCAAAGTATCTCAAGAATGGAAGAAAAGGTATCCAATGTACTCAGCCCTACTATGAAACCAATTTATGGCTTCTTATGAAAGTTATAACCCAATTATAGTCCAAGAAGAAGGGGAAAGGGGAGAGAGAGGGGATGGGTGGAGGGAAGGTAATTGGTGGGACCACACCTACGGTGCATCTTACAAGGGTACATGTGAAATTTACTAAATGTAGAATATAAATGTCTTAACACAATAACTAAGAAAATGCTGTGAAGGCTATGTTAACCAGTTTGATGAAAATATTTCAAATTGTATGTAAAACCAACACATTGTACCCCATCATTGCATCAATGTACACAGCTATGATATAATAATTAAAAAAAAAAAAAGGTGTGTGGGCCAGGGGCTGCTGGTGATCATGGCCATTTTGGGAAGCAGTAAGGTGGCAGCCTGGGACAGTAACTCTAACCAGAAGTCCTAGGGCTATGGTAAAAGCATTAGAATTTTCAAGTTATACCACATTGCTGCTTTTTGTATAATAAAAATACTGTGCAGATTTTCCCCTCTGCACATTTATCTAAGATAAATGCAGCTTCCACGGGTGCCTGGGAGAATGTCAAACTTGGTCAGGAAGCAAAACCTTTTGGGATTCCCTCATCATTTGACAGAGTTGACAGAGTCCTCTTTTTTCGACTATGTATAAAGAAAATCTATTTGTCAAGGGTAAGAAATTTGGGAGGGGGTGGATAAGAATAAGAAGGTGGGGAAAGGGAGGGCGAGTGTTTCAGTTAGGAGCCAGCTTCCCTCAGCTGTAGGTAATATCATTCCACTCGCCATAGTTGCTGCCAGCATTCCCATAGTCTAGACTAGAGCTAATGGCCACTGGGAATTGACAGAACTCTCAACACGGGTGGTAGCCGCATCTTATTGGGGTGAGTGTGCCTCAATTCCATCTTGAGCATGACAACAATCCCCTTCTAGTCCTGGTAGCCACTCCCACGACCTCAAGTTTCACATGGTTCCCACTGCAGTGTTTCTCTTGCATTGATTTTGTTTTGTAGGTCTGTAACTCAACACTTTGCCTAAACATTCTAGGGATAAAATAAAGTAAATATGACACATTTAACCTGGATATCACAGTGATAAAATGGAATAACATTCCTCTGCAATCATATTTTATAGAGTCTGCTTAGTGAATGATTCCATGCCCACTGGAATTTTATTTAGATTGACTTGAATGGGGTTCTGTTGCCTTGTCCACATGCAGACAAGCTCAGGGAGATTAAGTCACTCATAAGCATTTTCAACCTAGGTATTTGTTCCTCAAAAAAGCATTCCTTGATGTGTACTGAAAAGTGAATTTGACTGGGAGCCTGAAGACCCGGCTTTGGGAGCTAGTTATGCCGGTAGGAAGCTGCTTTACCTTGGCCAACTCACTCTCCCTCTTTGGGTTCATGTAATGAGATGATAGTGAGACTAGCAAGCTTCTCTAGAGTTTTCCTTTGGTTCTATCATTCTAACAAGTATCTTGTGACTCTAATTATTTCTTCTACTCCCTTTCTCTCATGCATGGTTTCCTGACTGCGGTATGTGGAGAGTAGACTTGAGAACTGGCCAGTGCTCATGGATTGACCATATGCAACTGGTCCACTAGCTGCAGGGTCCTTCACCAGGCTGCTTCCTCTCTGGGACTTGTTACCTAAAACACTCACTGTTCATGCCCATCACCCCTTTTTCCTTTGAAAAAGCTTCATTTCTATGAGACCTCAGGTTCTTTCTCCAGTGCCATAACCATTCTACCCTCTAGCAAGGCAGAATGTGGTACAAAGATTCCCCCTTTCTGGGCTAAACACCTAAAACTAGACTTCAATCTTAAGCTGCATAGAGGAGATAGCCCATTTGGAGATCTGTTAATATGGCCTCATGAGACAAGTCATATTTTCATTTTGTGATTTTTGCAATCTGAAGTACAAAAGATAACTTTAAAAATACTTCTGATTCTTTAGATTTCATTTCTGCTTCCAAAAAGCCTCTACCACATATGAATGTGTACTTTTAGACATATGTTACGTATGATCAGCTATGCTGTCTGATAATCTTCATCCTCCTATAGTCCCTGGTGCTTTCTTTTGAACAGAAAGGAATACATGAACATTCTTTGGGCCTAAAAGGAAGTATTTTGCCCAGGAAATGAAAGTCTGCTGTTTTCTCTGACAGCCACCTTTATTTTGTGTTTCTTTGGAATTGATTCCTGAGTCATGTAACCACAAAAAACCGCCAAGTTCTTTTATTAAAATCTAACTGGAGTCTTTGAGATAGCAAAGAATTATAGCATTAGAACATTATTTGACCTAAAAGACTTTGAAAATTATAGAATCTAATCCTCTCTCTCCAGATAAGAGAGCAGGCCCAGAAAGGTAAAGAAACTTGTCTGAGATCACACAGTCCATGAGGAACACAGAGGAAGGAATAAAAACCTAGGTCTCCTAATTTTTAGTATATACATTTTAAGGGGAGATAAGGTAGAGTAAATGGAATAAACATAATTACCTTTTTGGAGATCTTGCTATATTTCAAAGTTTTGTTGTTAAGTTAGATATTTTAATAAAATTTCCCAACATTATCAAATAATCTTGGTACTATTATGTATTGCAAGAATATCTTCTCAGACTAGGGTAGTAAACTCAAATACCTCGGGTGCCAGACAGGCAATGGAGGACAAGGCCAATGGGAATGGATGCTTCTGGCACACTGGAGCTGCTACGACGACGTAAGCCTTCCCTGTGAGTCTCCCCCTCCCCCTCCCTCATCCTCTGACATACACATAGAAAACCCTGGACCAAGGAAACAGGGCAGCCCTTGGGTGACCAATTTACACCCCCTAGTGGAAGCTGCACTATATACTCCTACTGTAGTATGTATTATTGTTGGGTAGCCAATAAATACTTTTCTCAGTGGGTCAGTGTTTAAGTATGTATGGAGACTGGGAGTTTGAATACAGTGTGATTGTCTGTTGTGAAGATAAACTAGTTCAGATCATGAGGAAAATCTTTCTGAAATTTACCAGGTAAAAGATGCCCTTTTTTTTTTTTTTCTTTGCAGTTTTTGGCCGGGGCTGGGTTTGAATTCGCCACCTCCAATATATGGGGCCAGCGCCCCACTCCTTTGAGCCACAGGTGCCACCCCAGATGCCTGTTCTTAAACCAGGAATACCTTCGGAAGGCTATCAGTCATCCACAAATTAGTATGAATTAATATCACTTGCTTTGCCTTCCTGTTTACCCTGAGTGATTGCACATTTGGAAGGAGGATGAGGTAGAGGAAGAATCATGTGCCAGGGATGGGGATTGTGGCCTCACTGCACAGATGGATGGCCAAAGGAAAGAAGGAGCTTCAGAAGGCAGAACAAGAAGCAAAGGAGTGGAGGATGGAAGCAAAGGATGCCTAGGCCACCATTTGGCTTAAGGCTAGCAACACTGGATTCCAATGTGAAGGAAATGGGGGAAACTTTCAGATGTAGATGACTCATTCATCTGCTCATTATCAATTCTTTGCAAGAAATTGGGCCCTATATTCCATTTCTTCTTCTGAGAATCTTGCCCCTTCTGCAATCCCAATTGCTCCCTATCCAACATTGATACTGGTTAGAAATGTATTTCCTCAATTATCATCAGCGGCAGCTATCTCCAGTTATATCACCACCCTCTCAGAACGGCCTATAGTTCATCACACATTGTCCGGCTCCAGGCAACCTGCCTCACACATGTCTTTGGTTAGGGAAAATGAGGAGCAGAAGTGCTCTGAATTGCACTTTTCAAAACCTGTTGTGCACTCATGCCAACAGATGGGGAAAATTTCCTTCCAAAGCTGCCAGAAAGAGCCTCCAGCTGTCTTCATGGAGCTGAAGTGCACCTGCACCAGCGGCTACTTGGCATAGCAGCTGCCAGGGCCCCTTGAGGAATCAAGCCATGCTTGGCGCCATGAAGCGTTGTCATGGAAGACTTGGAGTTAAGAAGTTTCAGGGGGAAGGATGCTGGACTTCACTCTAAGGGACCTGAGTTTGGTTTCTAGCTCTGCTCTTTCTTAGCAGGTGATCCTGGGTAAATCTCTCAACCTCTCCAAGCTTTTCTCTTCTTTTCTATAAATGCAGACCCAAACTCCTGCCCTGTCTCTGAATTACAGCTGCCATTGCTTTAGCTCCTGCTCTATGCCGGGCCTACCTGTGCATCCACAATGTGTTCATTCCTCACGACAACCCTGTGTGTGATGAGCTTCTATGGTTAACCTCACTTTAGAGATGGGCAACCCCCGTTGAGAGTGTTTAAGAGACCTGACTGAAGTAGCACAGCCAGAACGGGGTAGAGCTAAGGTTTGAATGAAGCCTGTTTGCAGAGTTGTCAAACCGACCAAATACTATGCTGCCTCCAAGAGGGCTTTGAAAACTGTAATCTAGAGATACAAGTGTGAGTGGTTTAAAAGCACAAGATCTTATAGTCAAAGAGGGCTCTGCTGTGGCATTGAGCAAGTTACTCACCGCTCTCAGCCTCTTTCTTCCTGTCTGTAAAATGGAGATGATCACAGTACCTACCTACCTACCTTCCGGGATTGTGATGGGGACGAAGTAAAACAGCACTTATAAAGCCGTTAGTGAGTGGCCGGCACCTTAGTTTCGCCTAAGAGTTACCTGCTGCTTCTGCTGCTGTTAGGAGGGTGAATTTAAGGTGTTGATTATTAATTAGAGAAGAAACTTTTGTTCACAGGCTTTCTTTTGCATCTTGAATGTGCCATCTTTCCTCCACTTTCTATTCCTATTTAGATGCAAAAGCCAGAAGGAAAGCTGATTACTCATATCAATTTTTAACAAGAACATTTTTCAGTATGAGCAACAAATGTCCTGAAGGCTCTCTGTTCCTCAACCTGAGTAAATAAATCCAACCCCCAGAATTTCAATAAATAACAGACACAAGCTTCTCCAGCCATGTCTAGCCTCGCCAGTCTTCCACAAGGGTTCTTGGCATTCCCCCTTTCATCCAGCCTTCTTCTGCTTCTTGTCTGTTTCTGGGCTCTGGAGTGTCAACTCCTCTCCCATCTGCACTCCTCTGTTTGGGTGTCCATCCTCACCTTCTCCTCCCTGGGCTCCCGGGCGCCCCCATCACCTCTGCCTTGGCAGCACTTCCGGTTTTCACGGTCACTTTGGTCTCAGGCCTACAGAGGTCCCGCCCTGCTATAACTGATGGTGCAGAGAGCTCTGGCTTCAGCCAGGCTGGTGTTGCTTTGCCTCCCACAGCTCCCTGCTTTTAGCTCTCTCAGGATTCACACATGGGCATTTACCAACTGAAATAGCAATTGAGGCTCCGACTTTATCTCTCAATGTTAGACCTCCAGATGTTTTCCCCAACCCAGAAGTTTTATCACGCCACTAAATTCCTGTCCACTTGAGTAAGTCTTTAACTTTTCCTCGTGATGTGGTATCACACAGGCTAAGAGAAGGATTTCTCTGTGCATAGATGCTGGAGTTGTTTCTGATCCAGATAGACCTTTTCTAACTAAGCAGCCAAAGGAGTCTTTTCAACCTAGTGTCCAAACTGGACCATGCAAGGTTTTCTTCAATATTGTAATTAGGTTTTAGTAATAGGAAAAGAAGGCAAGGGATTAATCTCTTGCAGGCCAGCAAGGCTTGCTGCTTC
>CAUYQV010136655.1:0-14516 GCA_963574575.1 Galagoides demidoff | reverse complement strand
AAAGAATATGCAGCTCAGTGCCCATAGCATAGTGGTTACGGTGTCAGCCACATACACTGAAGGTGGCGGGTTCAAATCCAGCCCCAGGCCAGCTAGACACCAATGACAACTGCAACAAAAAAAATAGCTGGGTGTTGTGGCGGGCGCCTATACTCAGCTACTTGGGAGGCTGAGGCAAGAGAATTGCTTAAGCCCAAGAGTTGGAGTTTGCTGTGGGCTGTGATGCCACAGCACTCTACCAAGAGTGACATAATAAGACTCTGTCTCAAAAAAAAAGACAAGAGTCTCTAGCTGTCGCCCTGGGTAGAGTGGTGCAGTGGTGTCACAGCTCACAGCAACCTCAAACTCTTGGGCTTAAATGATTCCCTTGCCTCAGCCTCCCAAATAGCTGGGACTACAGGCACCTGCCACAATGCCCAGCTATTTTTTTTGTTGTAGTTGCCATTGTTGCTTTAGCTGGCCCAGTCCTGGTTGGAACCTACCAGCCTCGGTGTCTGTGGCCCCTACCCACGGAAGCCACCTACTCTCAGAATTCTTTCTTAACATAGAAGCTTGATTTTGACAGAGTGGAAGGTGAGGGGTAAAGACCACAAAGGCTTTGTTTCCACAGGGGGGTGCACTAAGGATAAAGAGGAAAGATCAAATGACATCATGATTTTTCACGTGCATCTCCTGCTGGTGACTGCTTCTGTCTTCCTCACAGGACACATGCATTATGGTGACACTCCAGAACTAACCTTTTTCCATTTAAAATGACCCCATGGTTTATAAATCCCATTGGTGGCAATTTGGATATCCCCCATACATATTCTAGAAAATCTAGAAATTGGCATCGTTATTTACCAGCTCTGACTCCTGAAAAGGGAATTTATGAGGATTGCTGTTAACAGGTCACAAGATTAGGCATGTTGAGTAAAAAAATTAGCTAGTTTTCCCAAAAGAGAGACCCTTTGAGTGAAACAACCATTTTAACTAGCTGGTCTGTTTTCTAGAGAGCTAATTAAACAGACCACTGGTTAAAGTTTACTAATAATAGCAACTACATTTATTCAGCCCTTCTTACTAACAGGCTTGGCACTGAGCAGTTTGATGTGCATTTTATAACTCTTTATCATAATCCTGTTACTTGGGCATCCCACCCATTTAGAGATGTATAAACAGAAGCTCAGAGTGTAAGCACTGGTCCAAGGCCTCAAAGCCAAAAAATGGAGCCCAGGTCTTTCTGATCCCAGGGCTTTAGTTTCTTACCATCATGCAAGATATAGGGGTGTCCAACCAGTGGCCCATGGGCTGTGTGCAGATTATTTGAGGACTGTTTTTCTTATCTGTGGTATTGGATATTACAAGAAGTATGAACAGACCTTTTCTTTTGCTCATCTGCTTTCATTAGTGTTTGTGTATTTAATGTGTAGCCCAAGACAACTCTTATTCTTCCAATGTACAACAGAAAAACAAAAAGGTTAGATCCCCCTGGTGGCCTGGCCCTTGATTTAGGCAACAGTGAGGATGGTAGCATGTAACACATAGGGCTTCTTGGTTTGTATATCATCCTTACTGAGTGTCTACCAGGTGCCAGGCACTATACTAAGCACATACTACAAAACAGGTCTTATAAAAATGAAAGAAACAGGCCGGGCACGGTAGCTCACCCCTGTAATCCTAGCACTTGGGAGGCTGGGGCGGGTGGATTGCCTGAGCTCATGGGTTCAAGACCAGCCTGAGCCTGAGCAAGACCTTATCTCAAAAAACAGCTGGGCATTGTGGCAGGTGCCTGTAATCCCAGCTACTCAGGATGCTGAGGCAAGAAAATCACTTGAACTCAAGAGTTTGAGGTTGCTGTGTGCTATGACACCACAGCACTCTACCAAGGGCAACAAAGTAAAACTGTCTCAAAAAAAATAAGAAAAAAAGAAAGAAAGACACTGTGTCCTCCAGGAGCAAGGAGGAGACAAGTTCAAGTGGCTATAACATGAAATTAATTTAAGCAGTGGTTCTCAAATGACTGTGCCTCCTGGGCATCCAGGGTGCTTTTCAGAACACCATTGCCAGCCTCATCACTAGGGATTCTGGTTTAGAAGGTCTGAGTTGAATTCCAAGAAATGGCATCTTTCATAAGACCCCTCCCAGAAAATGCCCACATGATTCTGCTGCAGGTGGTCCCTGGACCACACTTTGAGAAATATAGGATGAGGCTAAGTGTGTGAGAAGAGTATGGAAGATTGCCATGGCAGCTCAGAAGAAGCACGAAAGGGAGGAGATGGAGGGTCAGTAAGGAGTTTTCAAGATGCATCTGGCGGAATAGACAGGCTCTCATGCTGGGTGTCTTACGAGGTAGGAAAAACACACATTGCTGTTTTCTTCTTTCTGGTGTAGCCGTGATTACCCCATTTGCTTTTATTTTATTTTATTTATTTATTTTTTGAGACAGAGTCTCACTATGTCACCCTTGGTAGAGTGCCTTGGTGTCACAGCTCACAGCAACCTCAAACTCTTGGGCTTAAGCGATTTTCTTGCCTCAGCCGTCCAAGTAGCTGGGACTACAGGCGCCCACCACAATGCCTGGCTATTTTTCTGTTGCAGTTGTCATTGTTGCTTATCTGGCCCAGGCTGGGTTCAAACCCTCCAGCCTCAGGGTACGTGACCGGTGCTGTAACCACTGTGCTACGGGGGTGCTGAGCCTATTACCCCGTTTTTAAGAGAGGAATGACCAAAGCTCTGAGAAACCAGGTATTTCATCCAGGGCCACACAGCTGGAAAGGGGCAGAACCAGTAATAAGACATTTTCTGTCTGTCCATAGCCCTCGGCTATCTTGCTGCTTCTGTGCTACCACACGGTGACACTCACTCAGGGAGGATGGGTAACCCCAGGCCAGTTTCATGGCAAATTATTGGTTAAGTCAGTATCAGCCTTCAGTGCCCTGGGTTTTAATTTTGGGTTTATGCTTTGATAACTCATCACTCTTAGGACACAGACACAGCCTTCCTCTAACCATTTTTTTAATGTTTTTAGACTTCATTGTGTGATTTATTGCTGTTCTGGGGCTTCAGATCCAATCCTCTCATGGTTTTATCTTCCCTTTCTTTATATTTGTTGCAAATAACAATGGAGTGTTTAGCTACTGCAGTGAAAAATCAATCAAGCCTATTCCATATTCACAGGCTTGCAATGGCACTGACAGCCTCTGGATTAGATTAACTTTGTGAATGTGTCACTCCGGTGTGGGTAATTTCTCAGCCTCCGCTCCGTCTTCCCCCTCCTGTGATGCCGGGTGGATATTGAGATCTCTCATTGATTGACTGCCCCCAAAGTGAATGCTGGCATGTGATGTGTGTAACTCAGCGGGACGCACATACTCTCTGTTTATGAAAATAAATAATAATTTCTGTTATCATTATTGATTGCCATCATTATCTGATTGTATCTGTCTGTGTCATGGGGTTTTAGTTATGAGATCAGAAAATGCTTCACAAAAATTCAGGCACTCCCCTCACCAACAAGCCTCTATGTTTTAGCATGTTTCGCCTTTTTTGAGGGGGGGGAGGTGGTGAAGATTGTGGGTGTTCTGCTTTTTGGCTAATTTCTTTGGCTGATGTTCAGAGATGTGATGGTGGTTGTGTACAATATTAGCCAGAGGAATTTTAGTTCAATTGGAACTAAAATTACAGCTAACATTTATTGAGCATTTGCTCTATTCTAAGAACATTTTGCATACATTGGCTAATTTAATCTTCAAGATAAACGTATAAAGTGGCTTTGATCTTGTCTTATTTTCAAGGCGTGGTACCTAAAGCCAGAGAGATTAAGAAATTTGCCTGAGGTCCCACAGCTAGTAAGTGGTAGTGCTTAGACTTGAATTCATGTCTCTGATTCTAAAACCCATGCTGCTGTCCTGCCTCTTGTATTAAAATAGAAAATCCAGTGTCTGTATCTGAATATTCAATGTAAGCCAAAATGTATGCAGGTAAAGCAGGTGGGTAGAGAGCAGCTTGTCAAGGAAACTGGTCCCTTGGGTGAAGGTGGGCTTTCTGTTTTGTTTTGGGAGGAAGGTCGGGGAGGAAGGGGTACATGCAACTAGGTCTCAGCTTGACAAACCTGGAGGATCATCAGACTCTGGGAACATCTAAATCATCCTCGAACCAATTGACTCCGAATCTCCAGGAGATGGGCCAAGGCATCCACCCATATTTACTCAGCTATAGGCCTGGCCATTCTGAAGATCAGCTGGGTTTGAGATTCCGTAGCATAATGGTATCTAAATTCCATTCAAAAGTGGAGGCTCTTTGATTAGATTTGTTAAATTCTTTCCTTTTTTCTCTTCTCTCCTCCGACCTTGAAGTTCTATAGAATATTAATCTAAGGGCAACATGATTATCAAAGTACAGTTGTCTTTACACTAAGTAAGTGATTTGATTTCGAGTGAGTGTCCGTGATGACTCTGGCTGTGATTAACTGGGGGCTGTTAGTGTCTGTTATAACACAATTTTTTCCCCCTCACTTGTGATCAGGTCACAGGGGCAGACCACTGGTGGCCAGTGTGCTATACAATACCTTACTGCAGGCATTCATTAAATACATACTGTATGCCCAGCCTTCTGCCGGCAGGTTATAAGTGCCAGCTCATTGTACCCTGATGGCAGCCCCGTGGAGCGTGTATGTTTGTTGTCCCCATTTGCAGGAGGACATTGATTCAGACAGTTGTAGTGACTCGCCCAAGTCTACAGCCAACCGACAGAATCATATTCTTAACCAGATCTGTCTGACTCCAAAGTCTATGCTTTTAGCACTATGCTATAGAGCAGTGGTTCTCAACCTTCCTAATGCTGCAACCCTTTAATACAGTTCCTCATGTTGTGGCGACCCCCAACCATAAAATTATTTTTGTTGCTACTTCATAACTGTAATTTTGCTACTGTGATGAATCATAATATAAATATCTGTTATGCAGGATGGTCTTAGGCAACGCCCAAAGGGGCCACAACCCACAGGTTGAAAACCGCTGCTATAGAGCCTTTAAGAAAGGAGCAGAGGCTAGGAATGGTGGCTCACGCCTGTAATCCTAGGACTCTGGGAAGCCAAGGTGGGTGGATTGCCCTGAGCTCACAGATTGGAGACCAGCCTGAGCAAGTGCGAGACCTCGTCTCTGAAAATACCCAGGTGTTGTGGCGGGCACCTGTAGTCCCAACTACTTGGGAGGCTGATGCAAGAGAATTGCTTGAGCCCAAGAGTTGGAGGTTGCTGTGAGCTATGATGCCCCGGCACTCTACCAAAGGAGATAAAGTGAAACTCTGTCTCAAGAAGAAAGAAAGAGGCAGTTCTCTGGCCAGATCTCAGCCTTCATCGGTGAAATGGAAATAACTGTTATGTTCTTTCAGAGGTCAGGCTGATAAAGTGACTTGAAGTGTCTGGCGCAGTGATTTTCAACCACTGTGCCACCTCACACCATTGTGCTGTGAGAGGATCTTAGGTGCGCCATGAAAATTGTTAAAGATCACTAATTAAATTTTTTTCAAAAAGAGCTTCAAAACACTATAAATATATTTTTTAACTTTTTTTTTGATCAACATAAATTAAGTGTGCCAAATTTTCGACTATAGGTTCAAGTGTGCTGTGAGTTTTAAAAAGTTTGAAAAACACTGATCTAAAGTAATGCCTGACCATCAGTAGATGCTCAGGGTGTGTTATAACCTTTGTCCTCTCCTGTCCCACCTTTCTTTCACTTGGCAACCACAAGTTTCAGGAAAACCTGAAGAATATATTGGGAAGTTCAAAGTAGTGTTCCTTTAGGGACTAGCAATCCATTGTACTTTATTTGGAGTGTGTGCTTGTACTGCTTTCCTAAGCGACCTTGGATTTCAGAGTGAATTCACTGACCATAAAATGTTTTCTTTTATCCTCAGAGGTGTCTTTGTCATGCTGCATTTACCCTGTAGTAATTAGATCCAACATAAATGTAAATATAAGCAGAATCCTATACCTGGCTTAGGATCAAGTTTTCTTTGTCTCTCACTCCCAACCCCCTGGGAAGCCTGTGGTGGACATCCACAGCTTCTTGAATGTGATAGGAACTAACACAGGGCGCTCCCCATATATATATATATACTTAATACCAGGGGCAAGCTGAGAGGCCCACTAGTATTAGGAAAATAATCACATTACGGAAGAAAGTCTGGGTGCTTCGTGGTGTCTGGTCCCATTTATCTACAGATTCCCTGGCCACGAGGCTGGAAAGTATTCCAGACCCATCCTCTTCCTAACCTTGGTCATTAAATGGTCTGGATTGCAGAGAGCTGGGAAAGGTGACCAGGACAGGGCAGGCTGTTGCCCTTTTTCAAGCTTTGCAAGCCATTATCTTGTCACAATTTAAACCTAATTCACACTGACCCAGATAGATTCTTCTCAAAAGAGAAGCTATGGGTGCGATTCTCCCATCTTTTCATGTAAAGGGCTCTTTGTATACTTTTTAACAGAAGGGAAAAATCAAGGTATACGTAGATGATTGAAGGGGGAATATTATCTTGATTTTTCTGAATCTTTCAGATGAAATTATCTGAATTATGAGTGTCACAAAAAAGACATTGTTCCCACACTCCAGGTCTCAGCTCTGAAGTGTGAGTTCACGCGTGGGCATGTGCAGGTGTGAACACAGCACCCAAGTAGTGCATTGCTTGAGAATCCTGATGTTAACAAAGCTTACAAGTAGCTGGCTTTTGTTTTTCTACAACACTTTCTTAACAGAAGATCAAAAATATGTACCTAGATTCCTATTTGCTCCTAGGCTATGCAAAGAACTAATTTCAAATCAATAGAGGACTTTTAGGGCCTCTGCTCATTATACGCAGAAGTTTTGTAGATAATAATTAACACAAATGGATTTGGAATCAAGTTCAATAGAGGACACGATCACTTTGATCCTACTATGTTGCAAACCAAACTTCGACTGATGCATTGATGTGAGCGTTTTAAATACTAGTCCTTACCAGAGAAACAGATTTTAAATACTTCCCAAGGGGGTACTTTGTTTTCTTTGATGCATGAAAACAAGAAACTGGTTAAAGGAAACCTTTTATATAAGGCTGTTTTTATGTTAAAGCAGACTGTTTTCAACAGGAAAAAGATTTTATTCTCTGGTTTCCTTAGAATGGTTGAGCTGCAAGGAAAGGAGTTTTCTACCTGAAAGGTGTTAGATTTGTGTTGGTTTGGGGGGAAGAAGCTGGACCACACTCTTATAATCTGTTGCTGTGATCAGATGGGCTTGTTTTCTTTACCAGAAAAATGATAAAAGCAGTGGGACACAAATACACATACACACACAAATGTCTCTTGCTCGAGTGATACGGAAAGCCATAACTTAAACACATCAATACAGGGTTCTTAACTTCCAGTTTTCTGGGAATCTTCAATATACTAAGATGCAGCATCAAACTCCAAGACAGAGAGAGGGCGAGCGGTATTGTCCACCTAACTTACCTGACCAGGAAGAACCCTTTTCTCCATTCAGGGGATTATTGTCCTTTAGAACAATTTACTCAAAATGTGGTCTTTTTCCCGCTGGTCCACAAGATAAGGGGTTTGCCTTAGAATATGAGTCATAAGTCATTAAGCCACTGTCCAGTTGAGCTGATATTTTTCTTTTCTGTAGCAAGACTTCTCAAGGGATGAAGCCAGGCACTGATTCTGGCTCGGGTTGCTTTATCTTGTCATGGACCAGTAACAAACAGTTCATCAATCTGTTAACTCAGAGGATCACAGCGGGAGACCTTGCTTTGGGAAATGCTGGCAGAAAGAATTGGGTCAGTGAATAGGAGTTGCATGCCTCCCCCATGCCCTCAGCCCTGTGGCATTTTCACTCTGCTCTTACTGCCAGGTGGCCGGTCACAGAGTCACCTGATGGTGAAAACCCTTACTAGAACCCCCCCCTTCGTGATCCTCAAGTGCATTAACATCAACTGAGCACCTACTAGTGCCTGAGGCTGTGCCAGCCCCCCTTGCATACTTTCCCGTGTAATTGCTAACTTCATCAGCTGCGAGCAATCACAGATGAGGAAACTGAGCTCCTCACAGAGGAAGTAATTTGTGCAAGGTTAGAGTCACTCCACTAAGAAGAGCCACGGTTCACCACTAACTAAACAGCAGACCTCTCTCTCTAAAGCACCATGTTATCTGGCCTCCCAAGGCCAATCATTTGCAACCACCCTAGCCCTGGAGGCCTGAAATGCCCCCATTAGCCAATCTAAAAACCATCCTTATTTGCAGACTTTCCCTTTTGTCTAACATCCATCTAATCTGCCATCTGTGAAGGAAGATTCCACAGCTACAGTCATGACAGACATGTGTGGTCCCTGCTCTCGTGGGTCTTACAGTGCAGTGAGCTGAGGAGTTTTTATTTGAAAATGGGAATAGCTTCAACTTCGTGTACCCCTGCCTGACATTACCATGGATCTTGTGGTGTGTTTAGAAACTGCCTGAGTTCCTTCTCAAAATTCTCTGGTCTGTGATCCTACATTCCTCATTATTTTCAGAGCTTGAGAGTTCAGCAACATTCACTTAAGTAAGGACATTGTCTATTTACTATCAAAACATCCAGACACCGGCGGAAACTTCATCCAGTTATCCTGGTAGTTCAATGCCAAATAGACAGCTGTTTAGAAACTCCGGAAAGCTTGACATATACTTTTTAATCCTTTGCTCTTCAAATTCATCTGAGGAAAAAAATGGCAGTTTCATGTTTCCCTCATGAGAAGAGGCATGGTGGCCCACATCTGTAATCTTAGCACTCTGAGGCTGTGGATTGCCTGAGCTCAGGAGTTTGCAGCGGGCGCCTGTAGTCACAGCTACCTGGGAGGCTGAGGCAAGAGGATCACTGCAGCCCAAGAGTTTGAGGTTGCTGTGAGCTGTGATGGCACTACACTCTACCCAGGGTGACAAAGTGAGACTCTATCTCAAAAAAAAAAAAGGAAGGAAGGCAGGCAGGCAGGCAGGCAAGCTGGCCAATGCAAGCAACAGAGCCAGAGCTCAGGAGTTATGAGCTTAGAGGCTGTGACAGAAGTCACAAAACAAAGCCACACTTGGTTGCCTTATTCCTTCTTCTATGTAGATGGACCCGCAGACGATTATCACACAGTCCCAGTTACATACACTCTTGCCCTGCTTGATGGTCAAACCAGCTGAGAACATAGGCATCACCTATGTTTTGTGCTTATTCATTTTTTCATTAATCCCACAGGCACTTATCAAGCCCCTGTTGTAAGCCAGGCTCTGTGACAGACCCTGGAGGTAAAGTAGTGAACGTGAAAGACACGGCTCCCACCCTCATGGAGCCTGCAGTCTCTTTTGGCTGGAAAATGCACAAATCAAATGCTCCTGAGGTAAAATGGACACTGCTGTGGGGTGTCTGGAGGAGAGGTGCAGGTGCGTAGGAGAGCAGGCAGTGGGCAGAGTTTAATCCATTCAGGGTGAGTTCCTGAGCAGTTTGTTTTTAAGGGGAAGCAGGAGGTAGGAAAAAGGGGAGGCAGGGAGAGTGTTCCCCCAGAGGAGGTGCCAAGCCCAAAGCTCATAAGGTACAAAGGAAGGAAGACCGTCGTGGCTCAGAGGCCCAGCGGGAGAGGGGTGTGGTGCAGCGGGCTGCAGGGGCCAGGCAGGTAGGGCCAGACCACGTCAGACACTACAGGCCCTGTCGAAGAAAACACTCTTATTCCCAAGAGCGATGCAAGCTTTTTCTTCTCCGCACAGGTCACTTTTGTGAAACAACTCTTCTTTGCCCACGTAGCTGAATGTTCTGCACCCAACACAGGATGTGTCTGTCACTGAGGTGAAGAAGTCAGACACTTCCGTGAATATGAAGAGTTTAAATTTAGGAAGCGAATGGCATCCTGTCACTCTGTCCTTGTTGCCGTCTAGCCCCCAGCTGCCACTTTTTGGATACATGTCAGGGCACGGCCTCCACCCGGCTTCAACAATAACTAGGCGTCCTCCCTCCAAGGTGAATCCTCCCCTGAGTGATTGAATTGTTGGGAGGGTCATAGAACCTGACAGCTCCCTATTACACAAAGGAAAAGATAAGCTTCCGATGAGTCCTGGGGCTGGAGGAAGCCAAGATAGAGTGCAGCTGTCAGAAATGCTTAGGACGTATAAATCATTACCTCAATTTTCTGTGCAAGCGTTGGGCCAGAGAGAGAGGGAGACAGGAGTGACGTCAGTCGGTTGGCAGTGCGGAACCATGGAAGGGAGCTCCCACTCTCCTCTGAAGCAGGATTTGCTCTGCTGTCCATGCAAAGAAAACCCAGCCCCGTGCCCACAGGAGCGACAGAGACAAATGCTCACTGGCTCCAGAAGGGGCAGTTGATGCCCTGGCATTTACCAACAGCTTTTACTGCTAATCTAACAATAGCAGCCACCAAAGCGTTCCCACACTTTAAAGGGGCTCGGGCTTGGTCTTGCCACTGCTGTATGTTTGATCCTAGAGTTCTCTACTGTGGGATCACCATAGTGATCATTGTTGTTATTGTTGACGGTTTCCTTTCCTTCATTCACTGGGTGAAAGTCTCTGAGATAGGACAACTGTGGCTAACCCACTGTCCTGCAGTCCAAGATACCAGGGTACTTGTAAGGGCAAAAAGAAAAAAAAAAACATAAAACTGAAAAAAGATAGATTGATTAGCAAGTCAGAAGATGTTCAATAAAGATTTAAAAGCTGAAATTGATGGGCCAGTGCCCAGATTTTCCTGAAGTGTATGTTGTATAAAATGTCACGTAGCTAGCAACATGTGAGAGTCAGAGGGTTCTGGTTGGAGAGGCCCCAGAGCTGAGTAAAGTACCAACTTGTGCAACAAACTTCAAGAAACGCTAAGTCTTGTGCTTCCTCTGGGCTACTCTAGACAGAGCAGACGACGCTGCGGGGGAGAATGCTTCATTCCCCAGAGCAGACAGAGGTAAGCTCAGTTCCTAGAGTTTTTGAGAGGGCGTTTGGCAGGTGGCACCTCAGGGAGAGAGAACCATTTGTTTGTTCAGCCGGATATTCCGCTGCCAGTGATGGAGGAGCTTCTCTTCCTTCCCACCTTGGTGTATCTGAAAGGCAATCGTAGCCTCAAAATTACAACACAGGCCAAGATGCATTGGCTGCCAGTGAAAATTTCTTAGGACCCTGAAGAGAAACGAGATATACTTCATGTGACCAAACCCTAAATACGAGTCAAGATGTGAGAGGTAGAAGCTGATAGATGAGTCACGTGGATACTTTAAAATAAAACAAATTAGTTGCCTGGTTGTTCATGTGTGAGCAAAATGTTCTTATTGCCAGCAGAAATGTGGGGCTGACTTTGTATCCACTGATCCTAGTAGGGGAGGACAGCCCACAGTTGGAATCAGTCTGTGAGATTGCCAGGGTTCACATGCCAGCCCCACCTTTGTATGGCTTTGGGCCTTTTATTTAAGCTCTCAAAGTATCGGTTTTATCAAAGGTAAAGTGGAGATAGTGCTATTAAGGGGTTTACCTCATCTATGACTTGTCATCAGAAAAAATACTAGCATGGTGTCTGGCTTTTAATAACCGCTCAGTGGGCTCGGGAATGCTCAGAGCATTGAGAGAATGGGGGGACTCCAGCCGCGGCTTTTGGATGGAAGTATATACTACACACTTTTGTGACCACAGGGAAGAGGCTTCTAACTTGGCTGTCTGGCCAGAGTTTATTTGCCTAAAAGACATTGATCCCAGTATGCACGACTCTTCTCTTGCTTGAAGGAAATTCCCACTAAAGATTTTTTTTTTTTGAGATGGAGCTCAAGCTATCCCCCTGGGTAGAGTGCCATGGCATCACAGCTCATAGCAACCTCCAACTCCTGGGCTCAAGTGAGTCTCCTGCCTCCGCCTCCCAAGTAGCTGGGACCACAGGCGCCCGCCACAACGCCCGGCCATTTTTTGTTTGCAGCCATCATTGTTGTTTGGCGGGCCCGGGCTGGGGATTCGAACCCACCACCTTAGGTGTACGTGGCTGGCGCCTTAGCCCATTGAGCCACAGGCGCCGAGCCTTGACCGTAATATTTTAATAGCTCTTTGATACTTTTTTTCTTTTTAGAGACAGAGTCTCACTCTGTCACCCTGGGTAGAGCACCATGGCATCATAGCTCACAGCAACCTCAAACTCTTAGGTTCAAGCGATTCTCCTGTCTCAGCCTCCCAAGTAGCTGGGACTACAGGTGCCTGCCACAGTGCCCAGCAATTTTTTAGAGATAGGGTCTCCCTCTTGCTCAGGTTGGTCTCAAACTCTCAAGCTCACGCAATTCACCTACCTCAGTCTCTCAGAGTGCTAGGATTACAGGCCTAAGACACCACACCAGGCTAACCTCCCATGTTTTTTAACAGTTGTGCATATTCCTTTCTAGTCGCTGACCACATGTATACATGTTTTTTATATAGGTTATACCAATCTGACATTTCCACAGCAGCTGATGTATATGCATGTTATTTGAGGTGATAGTAAACAAAAGCTAACAATCAAGGAGAAAAAAAACACTTTGGGAAAGAGCATCCACATATTTCAAAGGTCTTTCTTTGGAAATCAACTTACAGAAAGACGAGATCCAGCTCTTGCTCTGGCAATACTCTCCTTTTCCTTTTCAGATACCCTTCTCTGCACAGCCTGGAAATTGTTCAAGGCTGCAGAGAAGTCATTCATGAGGCGTTCCTTCTGAAGTTTCTGTTGGCGCTAAAGAAATTAAGCAAGAACTTGAAATTTCACGTTAATTCAGAATCACTTGGTTTAAATTCCCATTAAAAGCAAAATTATACCCCTTAAAGACTTTCAGCTAGGAAAATTAACACATTAATTTTATTAAGTTATAAATTTTCTCTTTGCTAGCTTAAATCCTTGATTAAAACTATAGACCAAATAAGAATACCCCTTCTTTCATTCTGACAAACTTGGGAACTGGGTTTCATTTACCTTGTAAAGCAATCTCAGAAGGAATAACAATTCAGAATTTTAGTTCCTTAGAAAATCTAAAAGCAGAGTCCTTTGAACTCAGCTTAGACCCAAACAGAGATTGGTTTGGTTTTTTTGTAGTTTTTGGCCAGGGCTGGGTCTGAACCCGCCACCTCCGGTATATGGGACCGGCACCCTACTCCTTTGAGGCACAGGCGCTGCCTCAGAGATTAGTTCACAGCTTCTCTGAAAACTACAGAATCATTTTACAGCATTTTTTTAAGTGAGGTTTAAAATCTTTGAAACCTTAACAAGTATAATTATTTACCTATATTGAGCTTGTTGCTTTCTTATCTCAAAAAATACATACGAAGAGCACTTGCCCTATCCTAAGAACATTGAAGTAAAAACTCATCCCTGTCTTTAAACAGTTTACCCTCTAGTACTATTTGAAGATAAAGGATATAAACAGATAAGTAACAGTCACTATAAATAACTGCTGTACACAATAAACACTACAGGAATTCAGAGGCAGGAATAATCAGTAAGGACTCAAGTGACCAAGAAAGAAATCAAGAGAAGGGGACCCTGAAGTGAGAGTAAGGCAAGAGTTAAGTCAGAAAGAAGAGGTAAGGCAAATCGAAGCAAGACATCTGCAAAGGCATGGTGTCAGAAATTTGAAGAGGATCTATAAGGAGATAGTTTAGCGGACACCAAGGTTTATTCATGAGAGTAGCTAAAAGTTAAAATTGGAAAAAAAAAAAAAAAAGTTAAAATTGGAAAGGTAGAAAAGGGGCTAAACACAGCAGGTTTTAAATGCCAAGCTAATGAGTTTGGGGTCCAACTTCTAAAGAGGTGGAGTGAAGATTGCTCATAACAATTTCCTTAAAAGCAGGAAACAAGATGGGCATAAAATGGTAACTTAGAAAAATCAGTCTGTGATGGTATACAAGGTGGAATGGAAGAAAGAAACAAGTCGAAAAGATTATTGCAATCAACTGTCTAGGAGGACATGAGATCACAAAGAAATAAATCTAAGAAACATTATGACTAGTGGTAGGGAAAGAGGGAGGAATGAAAAAAATGACTCAAATTTCAAACCTGAGAGAATGATGGTAACACTGAAAGCAAATATAAGTGAGGAACTTGTTTCTTTCTGAGATTTTTATTTTTACGTAATAATAAGGTGAGTGGACATCATTCCTAACCTTGCCATCCAGAATTATTCTTTTAAGTATATCATAAATATTTTCCTTATTGCTATACTCCTCACAATTACGATCTTTAATTATTATATATATTCCATCAATCTTATCTATTAAATTTTATGTAAATATTCCTTCTAGATTGTTCCCCATTTTTAACCATTAAAAATAAAGCTGGCTCGGCGCCTGTGGCTCAATTGGCTAAGGCGCCAGCCACGTACACCTAAGGTGGCAGGTTTGAATCCCCAGCCCGGGCCCGCCAAACAACAATGATGGCTGCAACCAAGAAATGGCCGGGCGTTGTGGCGGGCGCCTGTGGTCCCAGCTACTTGGGAGGCGGAGGCAGGAGACTCGCTTGAGCCCAGGAGTTGGAGGTTGCTGTGAGCTGTGATG
>CAUYQV010136653.1:0-12483 GCA_963574575.1 Galagoides demidoff | reverse complement strand
TTCAAATGCACGACTGCAAAAGAGTAAACAGTTAAAACCCTTAGTAATTGTAATTATTACTATGTGACAAGTATGTATTGTTTGCTAAAAGATACACTTCTTAGAGGGAGAGGGGAGGGAGGAATGGGTGGAGGGAGGGGGATTGGAGGGATCACTTCTGTGGTTTATCTTACAAGGGTACAAGTGAATCTTTCTAAGAGGAGAATATGAACATTTTAACACAATAACTAAGAAAATGACATGAAGGCTATATTAACCAGTTTGATGGAAGTGTTTTGGATTGTGTGTGAAAACACCACACTGTACCCCAGAAGTGCCTTAATGTACACAGTTACCATTCAATAAAAAAGAAAAAAAAAGATACACTTCTTAAGCATCATTTTACTAATGAAAAAGAAGCTTCAGGCAGGTAAATAGAGAAGAACAAAACTTATTTGAATATCTTTAAAAGTTGATCATTGCCCAAAAGGGGAAGTATTCACATGTTCCGTTCAGATAAGAGAATTTTGGATCAGAATTTTATCGGTGAAATAACTGGTTATTCCGTCCTGTATTCCGTCCTGTGGTGTAATCTTTGTCAGAAACTTGACTGAAAGTTTAATCAGAGTAAATAAGGATAAAGTTTTCAACTGTCGTTTAAAAGAGATGCATGAGGATTAAGTGAATCATCATAAAAATCATTTATGTTAATGATTGTCACATGTTCTTTGGAAAATTGAGGTTCCTTATATTGCTTTTTATTATGGACTAGAAAATCTCAGTCATATCTCTTTTGGGGCACTATTTGTTCTAGTTTAATGGCCAGTTACTTAAAATAAGTTTGTCTTGGCATTTCTAATAGTAGTAATATTAAAGATAATTTTATTATTTATGAATTTCATGTACTTCATCTCTGATATTGCCATTATTTGGAGACAACAGAGTTTAGCAAGACAGTTGATGACCATGGAGTGTATTAGTCAGGATTCTCCAGAGGAACAGAACCAACAGAATGTATAATAAGGGACTTATTAGGTTATAAAATGAACAATACTTAACTACTTATAAAGTCAATAGATGTTATGTTAAATGATAAAGAAATAAAAGAAGACAAAGACATTTGGTTAATGTGTATATGTATGTGTGCAAATATAAATATATATATATATATTCTTTTTTTTTTTTTTTTTGAGACAGTGCTTTACTATGTCGCCCTTGGTAGAGTACAGTGGCATAACAGCTCACAGCAACCTCAAACTCCTGGGCCAAAGCGATTCTCTTGCCTCAGCCTCCCAAGTAGCTGGGACTACAGGCATCTACCACAACAACGTCTAGCTATTTTTTGATGTTGTTGTTGTAGTTGTCACTGTTGTTTAGCTGGCCCAGGCCAGGTTGGAACCAGCCAGCCCTGGTGTATATGGTTGGCAACTATGCCCACCTTGCCTTTGAGAGTTGAGTTCTACTACTTTGCCCTCACCCCTGATCTAATTATTTATATCACATTTAATGTTTCCATTCAGTAACTGTGGTTCCTGCTGTAAGGTCTGACTTTTAGATAAGAGCAGCCACAGAACTCTTCAAAGACGCTTGTGCTCTATTTCTCAAAGTACAGGCAGTAGGTACATCTTTTGGACCCTTCCACTCTGGGCAAGTAGGTTTTACGTAACAAGTCCACTTCAGCATTCTTCAGCATTCCAACATCCCAGAGCTCTTGAATCCCTTCCTCTACATTAAACCAAGGGAGATGAGGCGTCTTCAGCTCACTCACACTGGGCCATCTTCTATTTATGCTCCAACCAACCAACCATCACTGCCTTATTTTATCTTTTTATTTATTTATTTATTTTGACTCCCTGAACCGTAACATTACAGGTAGAATCTCTACTTAGTGGGCTGATGTCAATAAATTCAGGCTGATCAAACTTCAAGTTCCTTCCTCAGTCACCCACACTCTAATATTCATTCTCAGAAATGTCCCAGGCTTTCTTTTCCCACGGATTTGAAAACTCAAGTAGTTCTTTTGGAATGCAGCTCACCTCCTCCTGGGCCACACTGTGGACCTCATCCTTAAGGGTAAGTGGGGGGACTTGCATCTAGTTGTCGGTCTAGAAGAAAAGAGGGGGGTAGGAGAAGTGGCTTCTAAGGAGAATCAGTGGTATCTTGCCTGGCAACTACCTAAGGGGCGGGTACCCCTCTTCCTCGGGGAACCCAGGGTTATTCCCTCAGACAGAGATGGAAAGGCCAGTACCAGTGAGGGTCTTTTCTCTTGCCAAAACACTTATCGCAGTTTGGGAGTTTAGTGTCCCAGCATCATCGGGGTCTTCTCACATGTCCCCATCCCAACCTAAAGGATCCCATTCTTTCCCAGTCAGTGCCATCCCTTGAACAGTAGATATCATGCAAGGCTAAGCCAGCCAATTGTGTAGTGAGGTTTTGTGTTTCTATTACGTCATTAAATACGAAATGCCCTATTTTCAATCAGAAGTTTACTTTATTCTATCTAAAACACAAGAAGTACAATTAATCGAAACACACGCCTAAACTATCAACACAGTTTTCCCATCTCATCGACAGCTGGAGTCTGGCAGCAGCAGAGCAGCCTGGAGGGCGAGAGGGGAAGGAATCACAAAAGATGTTTCCCATAGCTTGGTGAGAGCTGAATAGTTTTCCTCGGAAGAAGTGATTCCAAGCCTGGCAGATGTGGCTGTCAGTTGGTGCACAGTCCGGTGAGCACAGAGGTTGCCTGGGAGTTTCCATGCCCAGATTCTATAGTTGGGGCAGCTTTGCTTGTGCAGCAATGCCGTCTTCCAGGAGGACCAGCCTGTCTCTACTGACCAGTCTGGGTGGCTTATTCACTAGGATCTTCTCCAGGTCATCTCTTTGCTTGAAGTAGACATCCAGTATAATGGATTCACCGAGTGCCATGAAGTGTAGTGGATGACGCCTGTGCTGGACCACCAAGCAGACACCCTGAGTTTTTGGGGATGAGGATTCAGTTTTGGATTGTGTTCTGGCACATTATCTTTATTCAACCATCGTGCCGAACACAATTGTCAGAGATAATTCATTTTTCATTGCAGGTAACAAAACCACATAGAAATGGTTTGTCTTTATCTAAAGACAGCAAAGAAAGGACAGCACCTGTGGCTCAAGGGCGCTGGCCCTATAAACTGGAGGTGGTGGGTTCAAACCTGGCCCCAGCCAAAAACTACAAAAAAAAAAAGACAGCAAAGAAAGCCAAGCTTCGAGACAATTTCTTTTCTGACATTGTTTAATTCATGCAGAACTCATCCATCCAGCTTCTTTACCTTTGTTTTAACTGGTACCAGATCCTTGGGATAGTAACAGCGAACCTTGCTGCTAGTTTACCTGTAGGTTGAGATAGATTCACTGTCACCACAGCTTTCAACTCCTCATCATCCACTTTGCTCTCACGCTGCCCAGATGACTTCTTTTCAAGACTAAAATACGTGGAAATGGAATTTCTCAAACCATCGACGTAATATGTGTTCATTTGCCACATTTTACCCAAACACTTTGTTACTGCAAGCTTTATATGCTGCATCGATTCCATAATGGAACTCATATTTGAAAACAACACTAATTTTTGATATAGTCACAGTTTCATAAAAATTGCTCAACATTTTTTGGAAAGATAAGCACAAGCCAAAACCTGTGTTTAAAAGAATAAGGACGTGTCTTCACAACAAAAGAAAAAAAGCAGGAAGCGTCAGGAAGTGAAATGTCGGAGATAATACATACCAACGGCCAAGAAAATCTTACCTCTCCTGCTTTGTACCCTGCTAATATCTCCTTTAAAGCGCCTGTCTGAGCACTAATGCTCCTGGGTGACATGTAGCATGCCTTTCTTATGACTCAGCTCCTTCCCAGCCTCCTCCTGGTGTCTCATCACAGCTTCTTTAGGCAGCTTCTGTTGCACCAAATGACTCACCCCAAGAACAGGCAAAGCTATGCCCGGATTCCAGTAACAGAAGGCTATAGTTTGAAGCATAGATTATTGGAAGCCTGATGACAGTGTCGTAGGCCGTGCCCTGTGAACACAGGGAGAGTCTCCTTCCCATTTCTCATGCTGCCCATGTATCATTACATTGCTGAAACCTTTCCTTTTTTTCACATCAGATGTCCTTTTCCTATCACTACCTAGTCTTAAACTGAAGACTTCACCTATTTCTATGCAACCACCCAGAGGAAGGGGAAAAAATCACCTAAAATAGATTTGCAGTGGTGCTACAATGTCTGTGGGGAAGATTTTATTATATTATTGTTGCAAGCAATGCTTGTCTTTTTTGTCTGGGCTTGCTTAATAAATTATAGGGTACAAATTTAAACTAAATTTCAAATTAATGATGAAAAATATTTTATTATAAGCATATCCAATACAATATTTAGGACATAGATCTTCTAAAATAAAAAAACCCACAAAACTGTCCCTCTCTGAAATTCAGATTTAACTTTGCATCCTGTATTTCTATTGCTAAATTTGGCAACTTTTTTTTTTTTTAATCAAAACCTTCTGCTTACAGCTTGCAGCCTTTGTTCTGCAATTTAGCTTTGCATGATGAAAACCTTTGCTGGATTATTTTGTCAATTGAGAAAGTAGTCTCTTTTCAAGTAAGACTTATTTTTTACTTTTTTTTGAGACAGAGCCTCAAGCTGTCACCGTAGGTAGAGTGCCATGGCATCACAGCTCACGGCAACCTCCAACTCCTGGGCTCAATCGGGTCTCCTGCCTTAGCCTGCCAAGCAGCTGGGACCACAGGCGCCCACCACAACGGCCGGCTATTTTTTGGTTGCAGCCGTCATTGTTGTTTTTTTGTCAGGCCCGGGCTGGATTTGAACTGGCCACCTTAGGTGTATGTGGCTGGTGCCTTAGCCACTTGAGTCATAGGCGCCGAGCTGTAAGACTTATTTTTTAAAAACTGAGTAAGAATACTTATAAAAATACCACTGTTCTTAGGTCTCCAGTGTCCTTTACTCATGGTATTAATTGTGAAAGGATCAATAGTAATATCAGTAATAGCAATTGTATTAGTAACAAAAGAATTATTAGCATTTCTTATTTTAAAACACTAATAATTAGAAAATCTAAGTAATTCAAATTTTAAAAACAATTCCCATCACTTGTCTTTGAAGATCTATGATAGTTTTATTCAAGGGTATTTTGAGAGTAACACAGACTGTGGCTCAAAGGAGTAGGGAGTCAGCCCCATGTACAGGAGGTGGCGGGTTCAAACCTGGCCCTGGCCAAAAACTCCAAAATAAATAAATAAATAGAAAAATAGTTACTGTTCACTGGTTCACTAAATTTGTGCCAATGGTGCATAAAAAATAAACACATTGTATGATGCGTTTGAAAGGAGAAAGCAATCCTCATTTAAACAAGTCATCAAATGTATTCTTTCTACTAAATCCTCAAAATGATAATCAAAATCATCTGATCCACTTTATTATCCTTATTGACTTTAAACTCACTTCTCAATAAATAGCAACTGGACTTTCATTTATGTCAGATACTGTAATCATGTTGTTTTTGTTTGTTTGTTTGTTTTGTTTTGTTTTGTTTTTTTAAAGG
Organism: Galagoides demidoff; assembly: GCA_963574575.1. Taxonomy (NCBI): domain Eukaryota; kingdom Metazoa; phylum Chordata; class Mammalia; order Primates; family Galagidae; genus Galagoides; species Galagoides demidoff. The sequence goes on along the minus strand of CAUYQV010136653.1, from coordinate 6,911 downwards.
GGGTTCAATTGCTTTAACAATGTGTTAAAAGCTACTTAAAAAAAATAGAGTTTTGGAATGAATTTCCCTGAAAGAAATCATGCTGAGAAACTTTCAACTATACCAAGATGTGCCACAATGATCTGCAGGTCCACTTAGGAAGGAATCCTCTTAGCAATGCTTCCATCTCTCTGCATGCTTGTATTCTTCACCAAGCACCTAGGATTCTAGGCAATTAAAAGGTAATTATTAAATACAGTCAGTTACTCCACGGAGGAGAAACTAGGCTTAGGTTCACATATATTATTCCCTTTCACTGTGAACACTATGTGCCAAGCTTCACTATAACATACGTGAAGTAATCTCTAATATGTGGCCAGTTTAAGTCGATCTTTCATCATCCATTATTTAACTGAGTCATTCTGTCATTCCGAAAAACCCAAGCGGAATGAGAATTCACTTGAATTTTATGCTAAAAGTTTCCATCCACTAAAACCCAGAAGCTCTTTTTTATAAACTTATGAAAGCCCTGAGTACACGTTTGCTCTGTTTTCTAGGCATACTTAATAGGTTCCTATCTAAATTTTTCTGATATGATGTTCCTTATTTCAATCTCACTGAACCATAAAATAAATAAATAAATAGGCTTCTCCTGGCTGGCTGGGGAGGATGTTTGTTATGTTTATTGAGGCTAGGTGGATCTTTAGCCCACGGGCACCCTGAGTACCCCAGAAACATGTTAATCCAGGTGTTAACACATTTCAGAATCACCTTGGTTGATGTGATTTCTTGTGTTTATACCTATTGAAATTACAGACGTAGCAAGTAATATAGGGTTTAGGCAGCATCCAAATAAACTATGTAGTATGCCGCATGCTTCTCAGATAGGAAATGTGAGGTTAGTTTTTCCAACTTGCAATGTCTCCGTAAGGTGTCTGATATCCTGAGGTGAGAGAGGAGCAAGTTCTGCACAGGTTGCTGGAGAGAACCTGGAGGTGGCTCTAGCCTCTGGCCACCTGCAATACACAGGCCGTGTTTCTGGAGAGAAGTTGAATTGAATCATGGCTGTTTTATTCAGCAGCTAATTCTTCTCTGGGCTTCAGCGATCCATTAATCTTTTAGTGTAGATGGTTGAATGGGGCTGTGCAATCAATAAGATGACATTCTATGCATCTCAGATTCAGATAGAAAGCAGCTAAATTTGAAGGCCTCCCTAGCAAACACGATCCTGCATTTTGCATGTTAATCAAGGTAGCAAGAAGCCCCTGCCATTGTCTGAACTCAGCAGTGGATCTAAGTACAGACCTCCTCGGACTTACAATGGTTCAATCTGTGATTTCTTAACCTCGTGGTGCTACAAATGTAACGGGCATTCAGTAGAAACCCTGTTTTGAATTTCAGATTTTGATTCTTTTCTGGGCCAGTAAGATGCAGTACAAACACTCCTGCCATTCTGGACAGAGGCAGATAGCCGTGCGGTGGCTTCCAGTCAGTCACAGGGGTAAACAACCATTATTTTACAGTGTACCGTGTCGCCAGTGCTTTTTTGATATTGTGTTTTTGCATCCCATCAGGTCTACAGAACTCTTATTTTCTACTTAATGACATTTTCAACTTTAGTCATTGTATATCCCATGACCTAGTGCTGAGTAGAGGAGCACCTGTGTGTTGATTATGTCAAATCCTGTTCTTTAACCCTTATCTTATCACCAGGCCAGTATGCTCATGTCATTCATAGCTCACAGCTGAGCTGTGACTCACTTCGTGTTATCACAATTCGTCTTTTTCCTCCTAAAAGGAATAAAAAAATAACTAAAATTAACTTTTGTCTTTTAATGGAAACACTAGAAAATGTTTCTGATAAACCACATTTTTAAAAAATACTATGAGTGGCTTTGTGGATAAGAAGGAATGCCCCTTCCGTCCCTGATTCCACATCAGTGTCCGTATCAAGTGTGGTAGCTTTGTCCCAGGGATAAATTTGGACATAATACTCTTTAAACCTTGTAGGCCATATTATTTCATTTTTGCACAAGAGTTGAATCCATACATATAATAAGGTGAAGGGCCAGTGAGTAGACACGAATGTAGGGAACACAGCTGACGCCATGATGGAAACAATAGACTTTAAATTGGTCTTTCTGGTTTTGAAAACCAGGTGCTTGCTTTCTGGACCAAGCCACCTAGTCCCTCTGCTCTGATACTTTTCCATTCACGTAGAAGGAATGATAACTGTACCCATCTAGAAAACAGATGGTGAAGATTCAGCAAATGAAGAGAAAAAATAAGTTTTAGGATATATGAGGTGAGATGACATGTTTTTACAGGAATTAGGGGAAACTTCATATTAAATCCTTAAGGAAGTTAGTAGGGAGAGCCTGGCAGGGTTTGGTGATGCAGCGTCTCAACCACATGGAGAGATGCCAGTTCTTCTCCTTCATTGTTTGTGGTTATCCTCAGGAACTTTTGTTTGTCTTTTGGTTTTTGTTTTTTCTATACACAAGGAGAATGTGAGAGAAAGCAAGTGAGCAAAACATTAATTTCTGGGGAACTTAGAAAAAAGAGCTGAGTGAATGTCAACTGTGACTAGAGAAAGTGGAGAGAGAGTAGGAAGGATCAAAACAAAACATTTACAAACATTTTCCATCTTTCCTGTCTGTTGATCACGAGTAATTCTGCTAACAACCTTTCAGATGATGTCTTCTTCATCTACAGCTTATTTTTTTCTATCCAAATGTGGAATTAAAATAACTTCTTCAAATTAAATAGTTTCTATAAATAGTGAATAGGGGAAAAAAGGGGGGCTTTAGGGGAAAGAAAAGGAACGTCTGGTGTCCAAAATAAGGAACTGTAAAAGGGGTCTGGAATAAACAAAGAGTTTGTGGTAGGGAAATATAATGACTCAAGCGGACGGCTGTGTCCTGCAGTTTCTACCTTATAACACACAGTGTGGTAATCATCGCATTTACAGAACAAGGCTCACCACAAATGTGACAAACATCACAAGATTCGCAGTCACCACCATATGACTAAATACCAGAAAAATGGCAGTTAACAATTGTTGCTAAAAAGGGAAAAAGAGAATGGACAGGTGACAACTGAGGAAATCGGTGACCAAGGAGAAGTAGACAAGAATATCGAGGACCCAGGGGGAACGAGAAACTGCAGATCATTGGAAGGGGAAATAACACAAGACACCGCACCTGTGCTCTCTCTGTGAGAGAGACCGTTTTCCTTTCTCTGAGAAGCCCGGGCTTTCATAACTGGGATTTGCTCTGCGGCGCTAGAGGGTCCCAGCTGCTCTATTTCACCTCCCTCTTTACTGCATTTCACTTTAACTCAGTTGAACTTGCTAGTTCTGCCGGGTGAATAAACCAGGTCTACAGAGTTTTGGGAGATCGGAGAGGTCTGCCCAGTAAGTATATAGAGCATTAATTAGATACTCAGAGAAACTATGTGTTAGTTAAATGGTGAAATACAGCAGAACCTCTGTTGACCACACAGGGTTCTGTGTGGTCAGTTTACTGAGGTGGTCGACATAAGGAACTAGGCCAGTGCACTGATACCTCCATGTACATGTCCAGTCTGTGAAATTTAGGTCAACTTAAGGAAGTGGCCAATGTGGAGAGGTGGTCAACTATGGAGATTCTACTGAACGATTCATTATGGAAAGCCATTGTAAGTTTAATCTATTATGCATTTTTTGAGGTTGTAGTATGTGGCAGGCACCTTCTAACCAACACATGTACAGTAATACATACTTTATAAACCCAAACCATGTCTATAATTCACTCACAATTTTCAGCATTTGGTTACGTTTCATTAAGTTTCAAGTGTGCAGAAACATGAACAGACTACTTTGTTTATCTGTTTTTCTTCATAGACTATTTGAATTAATAATAAAGAACACACAGTCTTCCCTTGCTGGGGAAACAGTTTTCAGAGAGGAGGGCATGCATAATATGACTAAGCCAATCAATCATTTCTCTGCACTTTCCTGCGGGATAGAGGTATGCTAGTAATAAACTCATTAGTGCCATTAATATCCAAGAATGTCTTACAAACAAAAACCAGAATGCACTGAATTCTTAGAATAAGCCTATGTCTCAGATAACAAGATTAACCAGTCTTAGACATAAATGGATTTGACATCAGAGACCCCATTTTATTTTTTTAAACAAGCAATAAAATCTGTTTTATATGTTTGTAGTACATTTCTTTGTACATGGAAAGCTATGATCACCACTCAAAAATGGACTGAAAATTACTCAGTACAAAAAATTAAATGTTTTTAGCTTTCACATGAATCGTGCAGAATCCAGCCCAATTTCCATTCATTCTCCTTGCAACTCTTATTTTTCTGTTCTGTCTCTGCAGTGACTTCTGACACTAACTGCCAGAACTCGGCCTGACTTCACAGACTAAGAGTAGAATTCTCTACAGAGACTGTTCTCACTTCCAACACCAGCCACAAACTTGGGGGCTCCCAGAGCCACCCTCATTTCCGACCCACAGGCTACAAATTCAGAGCTTCCTGCTTTTCCTTTAGTTTCGATAATTCACTAAAGGATGACCCACAGAAATCAAGAAATTGATATACTTACGAATATAGTATTATTATTGCAAAAGGGAAATGAATCAGAACCAGTCAAAAGGAGAAATAGATGGTGTGAGGTCTGGGAAGGACTCAAATGTGACGTTTCCCTTACCATCTCCCATGGGGTTGGGGCAAACTGTCAGCCTCAAACACTCTGATGTATAGCAATGGGCATGGAGTATTGTCAAACAGAAATAGCTCCTAAGCTTTGGCGTCAAGAGCTTTTATTGGGATTTTATTACATAGGCATGAGTAATTGAATTTTGCTGACAAGGTTAAATTCTATCTCCGGTCCCTCCTCCCTCTTCAGAGGCTAGGTTGTCATCATTTGAGTCAAACTCCAACCCTCTAATTACAGAGGTGGTCTTTCTGTATGGCTGCCCACCACACTGTCATGTCCCCTCGCTAAAACCACGTAGGACCCCCTCAGAAGTCACATCGTTAACATAATCTATCAAGGTTTAACATAGATAACAAAGACACCTGAGGAATTCCAAGGAGTTACAGGCTATTTCCCAGGAACTGGGGGCGAAGTCCAAATGTTTTACTCTAAGGGTGTAGAGGCTGCCTCCCAGGATCTGAGATGGAAGATCAGCTAAATGTTTATTATACAATAACATCACATTTAGCAATTCTATCTAAAAACCCAGCCTCACACTTCAAATTATTTTAGAATGTTTTAAATTATTTCACTAACTGTTCTTATCGTCTCCTCCTCCACCTACTCTGGCATTTTTTCTTGATTTTTTCACTACAGGGCAATTCCTTGCCTGTACAATACTTTCCACACCCATCACATTAGTTGCTTAAGTTCTTACTACCTAAATCCTGGCCAAACATCATAGCCTTATAATTAATTCTTCATCCTTTAATCTCTTCACTTCAAACTGCCAAGTACTCTGCTGCCAGAAGAAAATATTCCTGTCTGCTCAAAAATCTTTAGTGTCTCCTTATTGACACATTAAATGTCAGACTTCTTTTTTTGACTTTGAAAGTTCTTTTCAAGAGAAGTAGGTAGTCATGGAAAAGTATAACTGGGTAAAAAGGTATCATCAAATAGTCAGGTAGACACCCAAGAGTTTTGAGCAGACAGGAATATTTCCTTCTGGCAGTAGAGTACTTGGCTGTTTGAAGTAAAAAAGTCCAGGAACAAAATCATCCAAATATACTCAGCAATCCACAGCTTCATCTTCTACATGTTCTTAATGCCAGGTAGACATTGGTCCTCCATTCAAACTAATTTGATATTTATGCATTTTTCTTTGCATTTAGTGTTGGGAATTTATATATTTTGTCTTATTCATCTTTTTATTCACCTTGTGTTTTAATAGGTTTCCACATGTTCTCTCTCTCTCATATATATATATATATATATATATAAAATATATGTATAGTTTTGTCTGGAATATAGTAATCCTTATTAAGAGTAGGTGTATTTAGTTACCTAATTACCAAAGATCAAAACCAAATATATCTCCACTTTATAATTCACAAGATGGGGAGATTCTCCAAGACTCACCACAGTACAGAATCTTATAAACAAAGAAGTCCCTGATCCTAAGAAGCCAAAAATAGTAGATGTCTAATCAATGCACAATTTGATCAACAAAGGTGAATGCATATCCTGACTTCTATATGCAAATAATTCCCCTAATATAATTTCATTTTTTAAACTATTGAAAATATATTTTTTCCTCAGACAGAATAGTTTTTTCACTCAGATTATCTAGTTCTTTTATTTTTATTTTTTATTTCTTATAGCATAACTGTGTACATTAATGCAATCATGGGGTACAGTGTGCTGTTTTCATATACATTTTGAAATACTCTCATCAAACTGGTTAACATAACCTTCATGTCATTCTCTTAGTTATTGAGTTAAAACGTACTCTGCTTTTAGAAAGATTCACTTGTACCCTTGTAAGATAAACCATAGAGGAGACCCCACCAATCACGGTCCCTCTCCCATGCCCCCCCTCACCTCCATCTCTCACCCCCTTCTCATATTCTAAGACTATAATTAGGTTATGACATTCCTATAAAAGCTATGAATTAATTTCAAAGTAGGGCTGTGTACATTGGATACTTTTTCTTCCATTCTTGAGATACTTTGCTAAGAAGAACTTTTTCCAATTCCACCCATATAAACATGAAGGAGGTAAAGTCTCCATCCTTCTTTAGGGCTGCATAGTATGCCATGGTGTACATGTACCACAATTTATTGATCCATTCCTGGGTCGATGGACATTTGGGCTTCTTCCATGACCTAGCAATTATGAATTGGGCTGCAATAAACATTCTAATACAAATATCTCTGTTGTAATTAGATTTTTGG
>CAUYQV010136651.1:0-10349 GCA_963574575.1 Galagoides demidoff | reverse complement strand
GCCAAACAACAATGATGGCTGCAACCAAAAAATGGCCAGGCGTTGTGGCAGGCGCCTGTGGTCCCAGCTACTTGGGAGGCGGAGGCAGGAGACTCGCTGGAGCCCAGGAGTTGGAGGTTGCTATGAGCTGTGATGCCATGGCACTCTACCCAGGGGGATAGCTTGAGGCTCCATCTCAAAAAAAAAAAAAAAGAATAGACCTACATATATTGATTCTTGACCAAGGAATCAAAGGAACCAAAAGGGAAAGGAAATGCTTTCATCAAATGGTGTTGGAACAACTATCACTACAGAAAAAAATCAGTTGAAATCCACACCTCACACTAAACACAAAAATTAATTTGAGATGGAGCAAAGCATCAAACATGAAAGCCAGAACTGTAAAGCTTCTAGAAAATAACCACAAGAGGTTATTTTTGCAACTTAAAGACAGGTAAATGTATTTTTTTCAGGACACACAAAGCACTAATCATAAAAGAAACAAAATGGATTTCCATCAAAATTTGAAACTTTTGTTCATCAAAAGACATTGTTAAGGAATTGAATAAGGAGCTACAGATGGGAGAAAACATTCTGATAAAAGACTTGTATCCAAACTAAAAAACAATTCATATGAATCAATAATAAAAAAGACAAATAACCCAGTTTTTAAAAAGTGGTCAAGGCTGGCTTGGCACCCGTGCCACAGTAATTATGGCACTGGCCACGTACACCGAGGCTGGCGGGTTTGAACCTGGCCCAGGCCAGCTAAACAACAATGACAACTGCAACAAAAAATAGCCGGGTGTTGTGGCAGACACCTGTCATCCCAGCTACTTGGAAGGCTGAGGCAAGAGAATCGCTTAAGCCCAAAAGTTTGAGCTTGCTATGAGCTGTGACACTACAGGGCTCTACCTCAGATGCCAGCTTGAGACGGTCGCAAAAAAAAAAAAAGTGGTCAAGGAGATTTCTTTAAAGAAAAATGGAACAAGCATACTTTTCCCTTATTCTTCCTGCCAAGCACAGCTAAAAGGCCTGGACATTATATAAAGCACACCGAAAAGTGCAGAGAAGGCAGACCAGGTATAAACCTCAGGAATGGAGGAACAAGGGGTGAGTGCCCTGGGTTATTTTTTTGCCTCACATATCCCAGCCTGGGTGCTCAAAAAGCCAGCGACCTGGACAAGCCAATGGGCACATACCCACGCACACATATGATCTCCTAGAAAAGTCTGCTCTCTCTGACCAAAGAACCAGAAAAGGACAGACTAGGAGGACAGAAAACTGCTATATATTAACTTCTACTACAGCCAAACACCAGAGAAAAAACTAGGACCCCACCCCCTTCCTGCCTAGGACCAAGTCGGGGGCCTGGGACTGCACCCTTGTGAGGTTATAACGAGGCACCCTACCCATCCTGCACCCTACCCTGTGGTGTCACAGAGCAGAGAACTAGACAGAAACAAAGTCTTGGCTTTACTTGATTCTACAATTAGAATCAGAGACCCAAAAGAATGTTGGGTCAACTTCTTTTTTTATATGCTATCAGTTAAGGAAGCCCCCTTTTAGCCTAAATTACCTTAATTAGGTTTAACCGAGAGCTCTAATTCAACTTAAACCTAGTTTTCCCTAAGACTTTTAAACTCTGTTATATCTCAACTTTCTTATCAATAGCTCTTATCTCAACTCTCTGTCTTTCCAGGCCTCTTACTACTTGATTCTTGTCTTGTGTTTAATTACATTAGTCATGCTTGCTTCACTTCCTTGGCAGTGCCCAGCCTGTATCCTAGATTGCATCTCCTCAGCGATGCTTTCTGTTTAAATGAACTCGAGTGAGCTGTAAGTTGACTACAACGTGCAGCCCCTTAGAAGGTAAAATTTGTTCAACTATCTCATCATAAAAAGCAATAGGTAAGTGAGGTGAGGGATATCTTAATTAGCTTGACTTATTCATTCCACGTTGTACATGCATATTAAAACATCACACTGTACCCGTAAATATGTAAAATTGTGGTTTGCCCATCAAAAATAATATTAGTAATATGTTTTTTTAAAAAATGTTTGAAAAGCAAAACGCAACAACAAACCATACAATGTGGGGAGTTCTAAGGCATGCATATACAGGCGAAACTGCAGCTATAATCAGACAGAACATTCTCATCACCCTTGAAAGCATCATCTGGCCTCTTGTCAGTGGATCCCTCCCTCCACCGGCAGGCCCGTGCTTTTTTTGTCACTATATTTGCATTCTCATAATACTTTGTGTTTACATTTTTGTGCCTGGCTTCCTTCACTCAACGGAATGGTTTTGCATACATGTTGCATTTATCAGTTGTTTGTTTTTCTTTCTTTCTTTTTTTTTTTTTTATTGCTGAGTGGCATCCCATTGTATAGCTCCACATACTTGGCTGATCCACTCAGCAGGGGAAAGGCAGTGGTTTTATTTCTCTGAACTATTGCAAATAAAGCTGCAATGAACACTCATGTTTAAAAAAATGATAGCTAGCAGAGTATTTATTGATAAAGATACTCAAGACTAACTGCTAAATGAATAAAAAGTTACAAAATAGTTTATAAAACATGAACCTATTTCTGTAAACAATATATTTGTATCAATAAGTAAATGCATAGAAAAAAGTCCAAAATATTTATGAGGGTTATCTCTGAGTGTTGAGATGCATGCTTTTTTTTTTATTTTTATTTTTTTGTTTTGTTTTTTGAAACAGTCTCACTCTGCCACCCTGGGTACAGTGCCATAGTGTCATAGCTCACAACAACCTCAAACTCTTGGGCTCAAGTGATCCTCCTCCCTCAGCCTCAGAGTAGCCAGGACTACAGGTGCCCTCCACAATGCCCAGCTAGTATTTCTATTTTTATTTAGTCATTTATCTATCTATTTTTGAGACATAGTCTTACTCTGTTGTCCTGGGTACAGTGCTCTGGCATCATAGCTCACAGCAACCTCAAACTCTTGGACTTGAGCAATCTTCTTGCCTCAGCTTCCCCAGTAGCTGGGACTAGAGGCATGTACCACTACGTAGGCCAAGCTACTTTTTCCATTTTTAGTAGAGATGGGTCTCGATCTTACTCAGGCTGGTGTCTCTGACTCCTGAACTCAAGCAATCCACCCGACCCGCCTCCAAGAGTGCTAGGATTACAGGCGGCTCAGATTGTATGATTTTTAAGTTAAAAACCAAAGTGGGCAAAGGACTTGAACGGGCACGTCACAAAGGAAGACGTGCCAACGAGCACACGGAAAAGCACTCACCTCCATCAGTCCTCACGGAAATGAAAATCAGAGCATAATGAGATACCACTGCTGATAGCACGGGATGCTGGCAAGAATGGGGAGCAATGAAACTCGCACACATTACTGGCGGGTTGTGAGATGGTACAACCAGCTTGAAAATTGGTCTGGCAATTTTTCATGAAGTTAAACATGCACCTCCCCTATGACCTAGCAAACAGCCTTCTAGGTATTTACGCAGGAGAAACAAAAACATTTGGACACAGAAAAAACTTATACATGAATGTTCACAGCAGCTTAATTCATGATACTGAATAGGAGGAAAATCAGGTTTTTCTTTCATTATTGGGGGTATTATTTTTATTCAGGGTACAAGGAACCAGGTTACACTGATTGCGTTTGTTAGATATAGTCCGTGTTACAATTGTGAAAAATCAGGTTTTTAAAAAAACTTTACCTTATTATTTTCTCTTTGTCCCAGCCTTGGACTTAACAATGAAAATAGCAACAAACAAGAAACAACTCAAGTGTCTGTCAGCAGGAGAATGAATAAACAAAATGGGTGTGTCCATGCAATGGAATACTGCTCAGCAGTGACAAAACACAAGTCCTGATACACAAAATGCATGGACGGGCTTCCATATTGATATACTGAGCGAAGGAGGTCATCTATAACGTGATACAACCTCAACGATTCCACTGAGGTGAAGTTCTGAAACAGGCAAAACCAACCCATGGCAAGAGAAGTCAGGACAGCAGTTTCCAGTGGGAGAGGGCTGGGCGGAGGTTGACTGGGATGGGGTACAATGGACATTTTGGGAGCAATGGCAATTTTCTGTATCTTAATGAGGTATGGGTTACACAGATGTATGCAACTGTTAAAACTCATCCAACTCAGTTTAAAATAAGATCAGTCATTTCATTCTATATAAATTGTACTTCGGTAAAAATGGGGAAAAGTAAAAAGAACAAAAGGGAATATTTTTATGGTATAAATTTTCAAACATACAAAAAAGTTGTATGAAAGCAGTATATGAAAGCATACTGTAGGAAGTGTGCTCTGATATTTGAGCAATCACTTGCTAGCTTTGGTTATTGGAAATACATTGCTTCAGCTGAATTTCATCACTGTTCCCCACGTGTCTGTGAGCCAAGGATGATTGTATGTTCACTTTCTAATGAAAGGATTTCTTTTCCTTGTGACACCTTATGGTTTGAGTATGGTAGTATTTTTCTTGCCTTCCCAGGGATTTCCATGTCAGAATTTGACCCACTGAGACCTATAGAAAAAAACTTGGTCATTTTCAGATATGTGGGTCATGACAAAAATTTTGAGAGAGACCGTGTTAAGGTCCATTATTACACTTCCATGGGACACAGTCAGCAGCGTCCCTTCTGATTCACCTGTATAAGTTTCCACTCTCTCCGCTCACCAGTGTTGCTTAGGCTTCATTTGTTTACATCCACACAGATGTTATGTGTCTTGATTTCTATGAACCTCAAAATTTTTGTAATGACCCACATACCCATGGGCTCCATCTCTCTTAGGGCTTCTTTTGGGGCTTTTCACCACTCAGCATTGCCTTTTAGGATGAAACAGCCAGGACTGATTGATTGATTTTAAAATTAGCTCAATATTTTTCCTGTTTCACAGAGTGAAGAATTACGATGACTGTTTATGCCACATCTGTCCATTCATGTTTTGGAAGATGAATTAATTAATAAGGCAGATTTGGGTCAGAATGCTGTTGTTACCAATTATTTGCTATGTGATCTTGAATCAATTTCTTAATCTTTCTGACCTACAGTTTCCACATCAAGGAGCATGAGAATACCTGTCTGTGAAAAGTCTTGGCATATGCTGGGAGCCAGGTAAATATTATTATCTAACTCCTTAACACAAAGCAAGAATGAAAAACGTTTCTTCCTCTGCATTTTAGATGCAGGTTAGGTACACTCTGAAATTTGAACACTTTTGGGGGAACTTACGCAATTCCAGTCTGATCTTTTTTACAGGTGAGGTAGGGATGGGTGGATCGAGGTGGTTGGGGCGGGAGGGGAGTGCTGAGAGATTCTCACCTTTTAACTCCCTAGAACATCATGAACATTTTTTAATAACAAATGGTGAAAATATGGTTTGTACTCTCTTTTTTTCTGTGGAAAGAGTATGTGGAGGCCTTTTCTTGTTGTTGTGTTTGGGTTTCAGCGCTTACTGGGAAGCATTGCTCTTGGACATGGCTGCTGTGTGGGAGACCAGCTCTGCTGTGAGCTTGTGCAGGAGACTGCGTCAGCACAGGCGGCAGTGGGGACGCTCGGCCCTGTGGACAATGCTCCCCAGTGTGTGCACAGGAGGGCCGGCATGCGGAGACCTCTCCTGCAGCCAAACGTGGGCTCTCTGCCCGGACTTCAGTTTTGTTCAAAGACAGGGTCCGGTTTGCCTTTGTCACCCCCTGCAGGGCCACCGGACTTGCTTCACTGTGAAGCCTTGCTAGTTCCCTGTGATAAATTACCCAGGAGGCCAACACTGGGAAAAGAGGAAAGAACAAGGTAAAGAGTGTTTAAATCAGACTTTCTTCCTGGAGCAGCCGATGTTGCCTATTCAGAAGGGGCAGTTTTGCACTAAGTGTGGGCTGGAAGGCTAAAGTTTGTAGAAAAAGTTAGGTGGGTTCATTTCAGTCCTCATTCTACAAATTCTTTATACTGTGTATCAAGTGGTTAAGCTTTCTGAACTTAAAAAAGTTGAGAGCATTTAAAAAAAAAAAAGCATTGGCCATTTGTGCAGCTTGTGATAAGGTTTTATTTCACTAAATCTTTTTTTTTTTTTTTGAGACGGAGCCTCAAGCTATCCCCCTGGGTAGAGTGCCATGGTATCTCAGCTCATAGCAACCTCCAACCCCTGGGCTCAAGCGAGTCTCCTGCCTCCGCCTCCCAAGTAGCTGGGACCACAGGCGCCCACCACAACGCCCGGCCATTTTTTGGTTGCAGCCATCATTGTTGTTTGGCGGCCCCAGGCTGGGGATTCGAACCCGTCACCTTAGGTGTATGTGGCTGGCGCCTTAGCTGATTGAGCCACAGGCGCCGAGCCCAGGTGTCTTTTTTATAAAATGACTTCATCTTCCTTTGGGTTGATACCTAGCAGTGAGATTGCTGGACCAAATGGAAGGAATACATTTGTTAATGTGTGGAGATTCCCAAACCAGTTTGCAGACTCACCGACAGTGTGTAAGCATTCCTTTCTCTCTGGATCCATGCCAGCGTCTCCTGGGTTTTCACTTTTTTATAATGGCCATACTGAGACGTGAAGGTCGGTCGTTACCTCAATGTAGTGTTAATTTGCATTTCGCTGACGATTACTGATGGTGAGCATTTTTTTCTTGTGTTTGTTGGCTATTTGTCTATCTTCTTTTGGAAAACTTCTGCTCATGTCTTTTGCCCACCTTCTGATGAAGTTTGTGTGTGTGCATGCACATACTGATTTGTTTGAATTCTTTTTAGATTCTGGATATTGGTTCTTTGTGGGATGTATAGTTTTTGAATATTTTCTCCCATCCTCTAGGTTGTATATTCACTCTGTTGATTATTTTCTATATGTTGCAGAAGCGATAAATAAAGTCTCATTTATTTATTTATTTTTTGTTGTTGCTATATTTATCTTTGGGGTCTTACCATGTAGTCACAAATGCCTTGCCCAGGGTGATGTCTAGAAGAGTTTTTCCCATGTTTTTTTCTAGAATTTTTATGGTTTCAAACCCTATATTTAAGTCTTTTATCCACGTTGAATTAATTTTTATATATGGTGAGAGGTAGGGGTCCTGTTCCATTCTTCTGCTTGTGTCTGTCCAATTATCCTGGCATCGTTTATTGAATAGGCTGCCCTTTCCCATTATAAGTCATTATTTGTTTGGTTGAAGATCAGTTGGTCATAGCTATGTGGTTTTATGTCTGAGTGCTCTTATTCTGTTCCATTGGTCTATGTCCACTTTTATACCTTGCTATTTTGGTCACTATGGCCTTGTAGCATTATTTCAAGTAAGATAATGTGTTGCCTCTAGATTTATGTTTTTATGTAAGTCACTTTCGCTATTCTGGCTCTTTTGTGGTTCCAAATGAAGTTTGGATTATTTTTTTCCTAGATCTGTGAAAACATTAATATTTTGATGGATCCATAAATCACTTTAAGCAATATAAACATTTTAATGATGTTGGTTTTGCGAATCCATGAGCAAGGGCTATTTATTTATTTGTTTGTATCACCCACAATTTCTTTCTTCAGTGTTTTATAGTTGTCATGGAGATCTTTCACTTCCTTAGTTGAGTATATTCCTAGATATCTTAATTTCTTTTTTAGTTATTGTGAAGGGTACTGAGTCCTTGATTTGACTACCAGCTTAACAATTATTAGCATATAGAAAAGCTACTGATTTGTGTATGTCAATTTTGTAACTTGAGACTTTGCTGAATTTATCAATTCTCGAAGTCTTTTTTGATGGAATCTTTAGCATTTTCTAGATACAGATCATATTATTGGTAAATAGGGATAGTTTGACCTCCTCTTTCCCCATTTATATGCCCTTTATTTTTTCTTTGGCCTGATTGCTCTGGCTATGACTTCCAGTACTATGTTGAGTGGAAGTGATGACAGTGGGTGGCCTTGCCTTCTTCCAGTTCTTAGGGGTGATGGCTTCAATTTTTCCCCATTTAGTATGATGGTGGCTATAGGTTTGTCATCTATGGCCACATGTGGCCTTCTAGGTCCTTAAGTTAAGCCTTTTGACTGAATCCAAATTTTATAGAACAAATCCTTTTATTATTATATATATATGTTTATTTATTTATTATTATTATTATTTTTAGGTAGAGTTTCATTTTGTAGCCCTTGGTAGAATGCTGTGGTATCATAGCTCGCAGCAACCTCAAACTCCTGGACTTAAGCCATTCTTTTGCCTCAGCCTAGCAGCTAAGACTACAGGCACCTGCCACAATGCCCAGCTATTTTTAGAGACAAGGTCTTGCTCTGGCTCAGTCTGGTCTGGAACCTGTGAGCTTAGGCAATCCACCCGCCTTGGACTCCCAACTGCTGGGATTATAACTGTAAGCCACCATCTTTTGTTAATCTTGTATATTCTTTTTTATTTTCAAAATGAACATATTTAAGATACCAAAGAACAAAATAAGATTTGACAAAACAATCCTCCCAGATTGGCCAGCACAATTAGAATATGAGTCATCCATGAGACTAACTTGACAGGTGCTGTACTCATGGTTTAGTTCTAACTTCCTCTGCCTGGTTGGAACCACTATCACACAGGTTAGTTTCCTCTGCCTGGTTGGAACCACTATCACACAGGTTAGTTTCCTCTGCCTGGTTGGAACCACTATCACACAGGTTAGTTGGGAGAGTTTATGGGAGTTGAGCATGACCGTCTGTTATCAGCTTTTGACAATGGCACACTGTGTTTATGTTTGGAATGGAATTAATGCATCGTTGCACAGCTTGACAGTATTTTTTAAATTCTGTCTGCTTAACAGTCCATCTTGTTAAAGAAGACCAAGAGAACACTGAAGGAAAAAAACCAGATTTTTAAATGAGTATTGAGAATTGCAATATTGCCTCTGATACAATTTGCTTGCTTTGTGATACGGCCATATCAACATTAAAGCGATTCCATGTTCATCACCATTATAACACTCATAAGGACTACAAATATTTTAAATTAGAGGGCAGAGTGTGAAAGGTTGTATTGCAGAAATTAAAAGATGACATGGAAAAGCAAAGAGAATTCTTTCAAGAAGCAATAAGACCTGGGGAAATGTCACTGAAGCAATGTCACAGTAGCTTATATACTCAGAGAAAGGGGGAGCCATGTAGTGATGTAGATATTGTGAAAGGAAGCATTGCCAGAGTGTAGGATGCTGAGCTCCCAAGAGCATTTCAAAGGACAAACAACTGCCTCTCCCAAGGAGGACCGTAAGTGATAGACAGCCTGAATTAGTCTTCAACTCAACAAAACACCTTCACGCAACACTTTGAAAGGGAAATCTATAGTATTCACTTGCCCTGGATGAATCAACTGTTGGTCCTGACACATTTTATACTTCATTTGGGTCATAAAAGATTTTCTTTGCTATAAAAAGTTACTTGCTTTGGGCTCTCTCGTGAACAGAACACAGGGAATAGATATCTTCAATAGCTTTCAAAATAAGTGTTGTAAAGTTGGATCAAATTCGGTAAATTTAGCAAGTGTATATATAAAGACCGCACCTTGTACAATAGGAAAACATGAAAGGTTTACTGCACAGATGAAAAACTATTAACAGACCCAGATGCTCTCATTTCTCTTCATTGTATTTTGCATCAGCCAAATTCCTGTGCTGAAGCTACTATTTTAAGTGACACTTTGCAACAAGATATGAGTTTTTTTTTTTTTTTAAATTTCAGATTACTATGAGGGTACAGGGTACATTTGTTAGGTAAAGTGTAAGTTGTAATAGAGCCCTTTCCCCAGGAGGTGTGCCATATACCCTTAGCAACAAGATATAAGTTTTGTTAACCATATTCATGCAAATGCAACATGGCTTATCACTTTAGTTACATGCTACAGATGAATGAAGTATTCAGAGTGGATTGGCCATATCATTCTAAAGCACGTTGGCTATCACAGGGACAGGTGTTAGCCAACATTTTATCTCTATAAAAGCAAATACTTATATATATATATTTTTTTTTTTGGAGAGAGAGCCTCAAGCTATCCCCCTGGGTAGCGTGCCATGGCATCACAGCTCATAGCACCCTCCAACTCCTGGGCTCAAGCGAGTCTCCTGCCTCCGCCTCCCAAGTAGCTGGGACCACAGGCGCCCGCCACAACGCCCGGCCGTTTTTTGGTTGCAGCCATCATTGTTGTTTGGCGGGCCCTGGCTGGGGATTCGAACCCGCCACCTTAGGTGTATGTGGCTGGCGCCTCAGCCGATTGAGCCACAGGCACCGAGCCCAAATACTTATATTTTATGAAGAACTGAATCAGCAGTGTGAATTATTGAAAGAAGATTTCTGTAGACATACAGCGTTTCTGTGTGATATCGTGTCAAATCAAAATGACTTGAATATTTTTTTGCAAGGCAAAAC
>CAUYQV010136647.1:0-13451 GCA_963574575.1 Galagoides demidoff | reverse complement strand
CTATATATCTGTCTAACAAGGGTACAAGTGATCTAGAACTAGAATATAAATGTTTTAATACAATGACTAAGCAAAAAACATGAAATTTATGTTAACCAGCTTAATGAAAGTATTTCAAATTGTATATTAAAACAGGACAATATACCCCATGCTTGCATTAATGTATACTGCTATCAATTAATAAAGAAAAAAAAAAAAAACACTGACAGCAAAACCAGTAATAGAGGTTGAGTGTCTAAGAAATACCCAAATAGCCTGATGTTATCTTGTATTTCAAAAATCTTCTACAAATGAGGTTCCAGTAACCTAGAAACTTATACATAAATAGTATGCAAGCTAAAACTAGCTGGATATTGTGGCAGGTGCCTATAGTCCCTGCAACTTAGGAGACTGAGGCAAGAGGATTGCTTGAGCCCAGGAGTTTGAGGTTGCTGTGAGCTATGAAACCATAGTACTCTACCCAGGGCAACAGAGTGAGGCTCTGTCTCAAAAAAAAACAAAAACAAAAACAAAAAACCCTCAGGTGGCACTTGTAGCTCAGTGGGTAGGGCACCAGCAACATACACACAGGCTAGCAGGTTCGACCCCAGCCTGCTAAAACAACAATTACAACTGCAACAAAAAAACAGCCGGACATTATGGTGGGCACCTGTAGTCCCAGCTACTTGGGAGGCTGAGGCAAGGGAATTGCTTAAACCCAAGAGTCTGAGGTTGCTGTGAGCTATGACGCCACAGCACTCCACCCAGGGTGACAGCTTGAGACTCTGTCTAAAATATATATATATATATATATATATATATATATAAATAAAATAAAAATTAAATAAAAAATCCCTTGCATAGTAATTTTAAATATTTGAGAAAAACCACTTTGGAAACAAAAAGATATGTTTGTACACACAGGGAAAACTATCAATCTCTGCTCTCACAGTGGAAATCATGTCAAGTCTGTGCCTGGTTTGTTCCTCTCACTAAGGGGTAGCTGCAGTATCGAGAGAAGCCCCTGGATGTGGCTGTGGAACTTTCGATGAGTTAAGGCACTTCCTGGGCTTTACTGTTCTCACCTGTAGATTGAACAGGTTTGACTAAGTTATCTGTAAGGTCCCTTCAGGCTTGAAAATCCAGAAATTCCATGGTTTTCTCTTTCCAAGGGCCTCTGTGCCAAAGGAGAATCCGGGGTGTCTCCTTTCCTCTTTCAAAGCAGGCCCCACAGCTGAGGTAGAAATCGCAGTGCTATCTATCACCAGGAGAATACAGGGCTGACTTCAGGGGATATGAACAAGCAGGCACAGAAGACTTTGTTTTAAAAATTCTGTCAGTTTAGAAATAGGGGGTAGCACATCGAGCCTCTAACAGAGGCCCAATTGTCTCCTCGGTTTGCACTGCTACTCCCAGCATCTGACACAGAAGGCCCGGGTGTGTGTCCACTCCCCGCACCGCCCGGGAACAGCCAGATCGTATTGCCCCTGGCCATCACATCCTATTTCATTTAGCATATGATAACACAACCCCTCCACACTCAGCAGGAGAGGAAGACTGAACACATTATTCTATTACATTAGAATGTAATAGTCAGAATGCAAAAAAGGGACAGCCACATAAGAGAAAGACATTTCAATCGAGAGTTTTTCCAAATCCTTATTCTTCTTGCTCAGCTAGCATATCCACTTTTGTAAAGATAGACACAATTTGTTACAAATAAGAAGAGAAGGAATTTAAAGGCTCACAGGATCATGGGCTTGTTGCCTGCCACTGGGGTCACCCAGACTTCCTCTGAGAAGTAAGAATAAGAGTGCTGTCTTGACACCTCCCTAGTTTTGTCATTTCAAAAATCTCACTGGACCCAGGGGGAAAGTAATTGCCTTCTGGGCTCATTCAACCACAAAAGCATCCTCCATAGCTGTGAGCAGCAGCTAAGCAAGGGCTCGTAAGCTTTTATTATTTATTTTTGTTTAAATCAAACACTCCTTTCTTTACTTTTTGTCTGACTATAGGCCACTTCTTGTTCCCATCCCCCATTCCTGAGCCTGAGGTTTATAACTGACAGGCCTCACACAGAGAGGCTGGTGTCACAAAATTAACTTCTCGCTGGTGCCTGTGGTCCCAGCTACTTGGGAGGCGGAGGCAGGAGACTCGCTTGAGCCCAGGAGTTGGAGGTTGCTATGAGCTGTGATGCCATGGCACTCCACCCAGGGTGATAGCTTGAGGCTCCGTCTCAAAAAAAAAAATAAAATAAAATAAAAAATAAAATTAACTTCTCTGTGTACTGGATAGATGACTGATTGCCCATAAACTGGCCTCTTTACCTACATCAAGGGAGAGTGAGAAAGATACCTCTTCAGAACCAAGAAGACTTCCAAGATCTAGAAATGGATCACTTCCAGCACCACAGCTAATACTTCAATGAATCCCAAAAGAATAAAAATTCAGAATCTGGCCAGGAATGGTGCCTCATGTCTGTAACCCCAGCATTTTGGGAGGCCAAGATGGGAGGACCACTTGAGCACAGGAGTTCAACATCAGCTTAGGCAACACAGTGAGACCCCCTATATTTATAAATAAGTGAAAAAATAAATTAGATGGGTGTGGTGGAGCATCTGTAGTCCTACCAACTCAAGAGGCTGAGGGAGGAGGTTGCTGTGAGCTATAATGCTGCCATAACACTCTAGCCTGGGCAACAGAGCACGACATTGTCTCTTAAAAAAAAAAAAAAGTTCAGACTTGCCTTGGAAAGCTGCTTAGCAGCTCAGCTGGAATAATACACAGTTCTATGAAAGGTATACACTAATGAGGGGGTGAAAAGATAAGAGTGAATTGGCCCCCTATGCTCATTACTCACTTTGCTCAATTATTTTTGCTTTCCTGGTCCCACTCTCCCTCCCTCCCCATTCCCATCACACTTCACACAGGATGTAGAGCCTTGACCTCAGCTCTTTCACATCCATGTGGCTGTTTTCCCAGAAGAGAAACCACTACCCACCTGAGTTTTTGTCAGGCAGTCGGTTTATCCTCCACACAATGGAGTTGAAGGCATGCTCGTACTTGGCAGTTCCCAGGGTGACCCTCATGACAGGCTCAGAGCCAGAGACACTAGTGGAGCCAAAACTTGCCCCCCGGTTCACTTTGGCTTTCAAAGACTTTTCCCCCAAGACACTCTCCCTACGGAAGTTTTTCACCCACTCACTGGGCACAGGGTAACGGATCATCACATTCTCACAGGGAACCTGAGTGAGGGGGTCTCGATTAGAGGAGAAGCCAGTCGACATCCTCAGCCAGCTCTGCACCTCCACCTCTGCCCCATTGATGCTTGCTGCTGTCCTGAGCGTGAAAGGCAAGGTCTTCTCAGCAAACACCGTCCTGAACCGCATCAGCTCAAACCGGCAGGCGTCCAGGGGGTTAAACAGAATAACCCGTGAGTTGTTAAACACATCCTCGTCCACACACCCATGAAAGCGGCACTCATGGAGCTTGATCCACTTTGTGGTGGTGGTGGGCATGATGTCCTGCCGTGAAACTATTTCGTTCCCTTTGACGAGGATGTCATTGAGACCCAGGCGGCACTCTGCAAGCCCAGAAAGGAAACTGAGAATGTGGATCCGTGTCAAGACATGGTGCTGGAGAATCTGGTTGTCTCCTTTTCTGACAACACCAGAGAATTCATCTCTGACATCCACTGTGATCTCCTCTTCAAGGTAGCTCAAGCCAACTGTACTCAAGTCCATCGACAACACCGGGAGATTCATGAGCTGGTCCTGAACTGCATGGATGAAGCTCAGAAAGTCATCGTAATTGGTGGTGCCCAGCTTAATCACTTGCTCCCTCTCTGCTGTGTGGGCCACAGCAGGTTTGGGCTGGTACTTCTTCTTCTCCTTATAGGTGACACGGTCTATCCGCAAGCTGTGGATCCTGCCATTTTCATCATAGTTCTGAAGCCGGGGTTCTGAAATCTCATGGCAACTCTCCAACTTGAACTCACGAAATGGTTTTTCTAGGCCCTGCTCATAATACAGCTGCAGGTAGCCACTGTCGGTCAGTTTGATGAAGATTGGTCCCCAGTGCCTGGAAGACATGATGTTTTTCTTCTCAGGGATTCTCAGCATCATTGGCCAACCATCCCTGCCCTGGGATGGTGCTGACCCAGGTAGGTGAGCATCTAGCTCAACCCAGGCTACTGGGTCGTCATCAGGGAGCGTTGCACTACCAAATTGATCAGGATCGTCAATTTGCAGTTGTTTGAGTTTTTCAACAGCATCAGAGTGCGACTGGTTTTTGCTTGAGTCATCAAAACTGATGGCGTCCTGGTAGATAACAATGAGGGAATCTCGCTGGCTTTTGCTTGTGGTACTGGAAATGGCACTGTTTTGGGAGCGCCTCTCTTGCTCCTCAAAGAAAGCGCTGAAAGGGTTGATAGGGGAGGGCTGTACATCCTGCAGAGTCTTATTCAGAAAAGGGTTAGTTGCGCTCCAGGGAGGAGACTCTGTTATGGAAGGTGGACGGTTTAAAGAGGAAATATCCAGCTTCTGAACTTTGGACAAGTTCATCAAAGTGCTCTTGGGACGGTCTCGCTTCTTAAATGACCCTGTTGAGTTACAAGGTACATCTGGGATCACTGATAAACTAGGTGGTGTATTCGGCTTCAGAGCAGAGGCGATTGGTGGCAAAGGGCAGCTGACTTCATTGTCATCAAAAGTGACCCAGCTGGGGAAACGAGCAGAGGTCACTGGAGGGGCGGGATGCCCGTTCATGGCTGGACTGCTGGCCTGCCAGCCAATGGCCTCTATCTCTACCTCTTCATCTTCCTGGAGTGAAGAAGAATTGTCTAAAAGGAAAAGGAGAACATATGAGTGGCTGCTGTTAACGAGTTCTAGACGTAAGGAAAACTAAAGTATAGGAAAGTGGGGTTCCTAAAATTTTATCTGGAATCCAGCAAATTCCAAAGCAGCTCATTACCTATCTCAAGTTCTTAGTCTGGGCAGAGACCTCATATTTTATAACTAACACACCAGAAGTGGTTCATTACACATGAATTTCAATAAAAATGCAATGGCCATGTCAATACAGAAGCAAGGGGCTAGGTCCCTTGCAATGTAGCTATCCCTTTATTTTATAGATGTTTCTAGAATAGGTATTTTCTGCAGTTAGCTCTAAGATATGTATTCATAATTTCTTTTCTTTTTATTGAGACAAAGTCTCACTCTGTCATCCAGGCTTCAGTGCCATGTCATCAGCCTAGTTCACAACAACCTCAAACTTCTGAGTTCAAGTGATCCTCCTGCCTCAGCCTCCAGAGTAGCTGGGACTACAGGTGCCCATCATAATGCCTGGCTAATTATTTCATTTTTTAGTAGAAATGGGGTCTCTCTCTTGATCAGGCTGGTCTTGAATTCAAGAGTTCCAAGGATCTTTCTGTTTCAGCCTAGAGTGCTACGATTACAAGTGTAAGCCACCACACCCTGCCTGCATTCATAATTTCTAAACATTAAAAACTACCTTCTATATAAAATGATATAATATCATCTCATTAAAAAAACAAATCATCTTGATTGCAAATAATACCTGGGAGGGATTTAAGCTCAGATATGATCAATAAATATTAAGGGCAAAAGGTTAGCATCCTTAATATGTAATAAGTTTGTATAAGTGAATAAGAAACACCCAAAAACTGTAGTAGAAATAAAAGCAAAGAACAAAACCAGACAACTCATAAAATAGAGACTAAAAATGTCTAATAAACATGTGAACAATATCTAATCTCATTAGTAATAGAAGAATAAAAAGTAGCCAGGTGCAATGGCTCAGACCTATAATCCTAGCACTCTTGAGAGGTGAAGGCATGAGGATAGTTAGAACTTAAGAATTTGAGACTAGCTTGAGCAAGAGTGAGACCCTGTTTCTACTAAAAATGAAAACATTAGCTGGGCACTGTGGTGGGCACCTGTAATCCCAGCTACTAGGGAGGCTGAGGCAGGAGGATTGCTTGAACCCAGGAGTTGGAAGGTTGCTGTAAGCTAAGTTGATGCCGCAGCACTCTAGCCTGTCTAAGAGTGACACTCTTATCTCAAAAAAATAATAATAATAAAATAGATTTTCCTAACTTTTTCTCTATCAATGTTTACTTGGTCTGCTATGCTTCTCACAGTCAGCCAATGATTTTGATGCACAATTTGACCAATTTTCCTAATGTTTTTGTCAGTCCTGTTCATTATTACCTCCTTGACTTCTCTTCATCAGTGACATTTTCTCTCCCCTCAAAAAAAAACATTTAATCCATTTGTACACTTCTGTTTTCTTCATGGCATTATCCCTACAAACCTGGACTAACATGTCCTCAATTTCACTTCCACTCTTGCCAACAAGTTTAATGAGAAATTTCCAAATGTTTGTTGCTTTAATTCAAGCTGGCATTCTTGTGATAGCACACAAAAACATACAACAATAGTGAACACACTACTACAAATTGACATGAACATAGCAGCAAGATACTGACATACCAAGGTTATAAAACCTTACTGAATTGGGCAGTGCCTGTGGCTCAGGGAGTAGGGCACCGGCCCCATATACTGAGGGTGGCAGGTTCAAACCCAACCCCAGCCAAGCTGCAACCAAAAAAATAGCCGGGTGTTGTGGCGCACGTCTGTAGTCCCAGCTACTTGGGAGGCTGAGGCAAGACAATTGCCTAAGCCCAAGAGCTGGAGGTTGCTGTGAGCTGTGACACCACAGCAGTCTACCAAGGGCAACAAAGGGAGACGCTTGTCTCTAAAAAAAAGCAACAGGGGCGGCACCTGTGGCTCAGTGAGTAGGGTGCTGGCCCCATATACCTAGGGTAGTGGGTTCAAACCCAGCCCTGGCAAAAAAATAGCTGGATATTGTGGTGGGTGCCTATAGTCCCAACTACTCAGGAGGCCGAGGAAAGATAATAGCCTAAGCCCAGGAGTTGGAGGTTGCTGTGAGCTGTGACGCCACAGCACTCTACTGAGGGTGACAAAGTGAGACTTTGTCTCTAAAAAAACAACAACAAACAAGAAAACCTTACTGAATTATTTGTACAGTGCTACCAACATAAACGCACAGTGGCAGGTTTACAAAAATTTAACAGTCAGACTTCATATATAGTGAATGTTTATCATGGTAATGTTTGTATCATAGAAAAGTAAATGTTTGTATCATTGAAAATGACCTGAATGCCCAACAATGGGAGATTGGTTATACAAATTGTTACACTCTTAAAATGGAATTCTTTTTTTTTTTTTTTTTTTTTGAGAGAGAGTTCATTCTATGCCCTGGCATGACAGCTCACAGCAACCTCTAAACCCATGGGCTCAAGAGTTCCTCTTGCCTTAGCCTCCTGGGTAGTTGAGACCACAGGTGCCCACAGTGCCAGTCTAGTTTTTCTGTTTTAGTAGAGATGCGGTTTTGCTCTTGCTCAGGTTGACCGCAAACTCCTAAGTTCAAGCAATCCATCCGCCTGCCTTGGCCTCCCAGAGTGCTAAAATGGAATTATTGATGCATGTTTATGCACATGGAAGTTGACCATGACATATTGTTGAATGAATAATAACAACAGAATCAGAAGTCAGATTGTCTGGGTATTCCTTAAGTTTCTTTGTATCTCAGTTTTCCTACCTAAGAAATTAAGAAAATATTAAATCTTACTAGATAGGAAAATAACAAATGTTCAATAGATATAGGCTGCTCCTCATATCATGACTAGAATAATTTTAATTTATATAAAATACATGTTGTAGAAAGCTTTGAAATATAATGATTTTGATATAATAACAAATATCTCATATACAGTAAGAGATAATTTAAAAAAAAACCTGTATTCTTTTTAAAAAAACGTGTACTGCCTATAAAATATAGAAATAATAAAAGCTCAAAACATATCATGATTGTTACTACTACTTTACCTTAGAGCAAAGAAGCAAACCATTTTAGTTATAGGCTGTTGAGAATGGAGCAGTGACATCATTCCTAAGATAGTTATGAATGATACAGCTGGGGGTTAGGGAGGAGGCTGGCCAATCAAGGGTATCTAAAAAGAGTCAAAGGAGATCAAACTCTCACTTTGCTGATGATATGATCCTATACCTAGAAAATCCCAGGGACTGAACTACAAAACTCTAAGAAGTGATCAAGGAATACAGCAGAGTCTCAGGATACAATATCAATACTTACAAATCAATAGCTTTTATATATGCCAATAGTAGTGAAGCTGAAAATATAGTCAAGGACTCTATTCCTTTTATAACAGTGCCAAAGAAGATGAAATATCTGAGAATCTACCTAACAAAGGACGTGGAAGATCTCTATAAATACAATTATGAAACTCTGAGGAAAGAAATAGCTGAAGATATTAACAAATGGAAAAACATACCATGCTCATGGCCTGGAAGAATCAACATTGTTAAAATGTCCATACTACCCAAAGCAATCCACAGATTTAATGCTATCCATGTTAAACCACCATTGTCATACTTTACGGAGTTGGAAAAAATAGTGCTTCATTTTATATGGAATCAGAAAAAACCTCGAATAGCTAATACATTACTCAGAAATAAAAACAAATCAGGAGGTATCATGTTACCAGGCTTCAGGCTATACTATAAATCTATAGTGATCAAAAGAGCATGGTCCTGGCACAAAACAGAGAGGTAGATTCATGGAACAGAATAGAGAACCAAGAGATGAACCCAACTACTTATCATCATTTGATCTTTGAAAAGCCAATCAAAGATACTCAGCTGAGGGAAAGACTCCCTATTTAACAAATAGTGCTGGGTGAACTGACTGGCAACCTGTAGAAGACTAAAACTGGACCCCTACCTTTCACCATTAACAAAAATTGATTCTTATTGGATAAAAGATTTAAGACATGAAACTATAGAAATACTAAAAGTGTTTAGGGAAAACACTTAAATTAATTGGCATCAGAGAATATTTTATGAGGAGGACACCCCCCCTCCCCCGGCAATTGAAGCAACACCAAAAATGCATTACTGGGATTTGATCAAACTAAAAAGCTTTTGCACAGCCAAGAGCACAGTAAGTAAAGCAAACAGACAACCTTCAGAATGGGAAAAGATTTTTGCAGACAAAGGTCTGATAACTAGAATCCACAGAGAACTCAAACTAATCAATAAGTAAAGAACAAATAGCTCTCTCTCTCCCCGCCTTCCCTGTCTCTCCCTCTCCCTCCCTCTTTCTCCAAAAAATAAAAAATAAAGAACAAATAACTCCATTTCTGTGTGGGCAAGAGACTTGAACAGAAGCTTCTCTGATGAAGACAGGAGCATGGCCTATAAACACATGACAAGATGCTCATCATCTTTAATCATCAGAGAAATGCAAATCAAAACCACTTTGAGATATAATCTAACTCCAGTAAGATTAGACAACATAACAAAATCCCCAAACTACAGATGTTGGCGTGGATGCAGAGAGAGGAAACACTTCTTCACTGCTGGTGGGAATGCAAGCTAATACAACCTTTTTGGAAAGAAGTTTGGAGAATACTCAAGAAACTAAAAGTAGACCTACTGTTTGATCCTATAATTCCTCTACTAGGTATATACCCAGATAATGAAAAGTTACTTTACAGCAAAGACATTTGCACCAGAATGTTTATTGCAGCCCAATTCATAATTGCCAAGTCATGGAAATAGCCCAAGTGCCCACTGACCCATGAATGGATTAACAAATTGTGGTTATGTGTACACTATGGAATACTATGCAGCCATAAAAAAGAATGGAGACTTCACATCTTTAATGTTTACCTGGACAGAGCAGGAACATAGTCTTCTTAGTAAAGTATCTCAAGAATGGAAAAAAAAAGTATCCAGTATATCCAGTACTACTTATGAAATCAATATAATCACTTACACATTCATAGAAATAGTAAAACATAACTATAGTCCAGAAAGCAGAAGGGAAGAGGAGAGAGAGGCAAGGTGGGAGGAGTGAGGGTATTTGGGGGGACCTCACCTAATGTGCATAATGCAGTGGTACATTTCAAAACTATTAAGAAAAGAGTATAATTGTGATGGATGTGTTAATCAGTTCAATGTAAGCATTTCACATTGTGTATCAAATCAGTACACTGAACCGCATAAAGGCATCAGTGTACACAGTTATGATTTAAAAAAAACAAAAGAAATAGAAATCAATAAATGAGGCTAAAATACCATAACCAGAAAATACAGGAGTCCTTGCTTTTGATGAAAGTAAAAATGGAAGTTAAGAATAAAACCAACCACATTAGCAAAAAATGAACCATATAAAAACAAAACAAAAAACCTCTAATAGCCAAAAATAGCAGCAACCTTAGCAACAAAGAGAAGGAAAAAAAAATACAAGAATTGTGTTTGCAGCTACAGCGGTGCTGCAGTCCCTGTCTAACACCAGCACCGCCTCTAGCTCCCCAAGCTCCATCCAAAGGAGAAGGGGGGTAAGTAAGGAGATAAAAAAAATACAACAAAAAATGTTAATTTTTAAATTTTTAAATAAAATATATGTATACACACACAGAGACATTTATATAGTAGAAGGGACCAACTTGAATAGGAATATGTATGTATGTTGCAATATACTGCCGGGACACCAGGTGGCACTGCGTTTTTTTCTGTTTTTTTTTTTTTTTTTTTTTTTTTTTGAGATGGAAACACAGCTGGTAACCTCTCTCTAGTTCCCAGGTGTGGTCCTGTTTCCCAACTTAGTTGTCTGTGGTGATTGCTTGATTGTTTCCTCTGCATTCAGACCCTGCCTAATTGGGATCTTAAAGCTCTCTAGAATCCTTCAGAGGCAGTTCTCACAGTGCCCCTGACAACAGTTCCTGAGGGATGCCGGAGACCCTGAGCCTATCCCAAGCGTAGCGGTCTAATCTCAGCAGGCTTAACTAAGATGGCTGTGCCTTAGGCCCTCAGTAAGAGGTCCACCCTCACAGTCTTTCCCCAGTGGCAGCCCCCTGGCTGTCTAGACCTTCCTTCCCAGTATGGCTGTCTCGTCTGCCCACAAAGTGCTGACAGATCCACTACAAGCAGCCCTCATATCTGGTTGCTGTATACTGTTTGAGTCAACCCACTCTTTAAGTCCATCCACTTAAGGTGCAGCTTCCCCCGAGAACCAAAAAGGCTCCCTCCCATCCTCGGACCTCCATGAAGGGGCCACCCGTTCCTGCCAGCCCCCCAAAACTTGCCTACTGTGTCAGTTCGCCACTGCTCCAGATCACACGCTGTCTCCAGTATATCACCACCTTGCTGTGCACCCTGAGCCATGACTCTGGGTAAGGTCCCTGCACCAAGTGTAGCTTGGTTCTCTTTCTTTCTCCAATTGTAATAGAAAAGCTCAGCCAAATGATCCTTCTGGTCTGCCATCTTACCTCTTAGCAATTTTCTTTTTTCTTTTTCTTTCTTTTTACTTTATTTTATTTTATTTTATTTTTTTGAGCCAGAGTCTTACTATGCCACTCTCACCACAGCTCACAGGAACATCAAACTCTTGAGCTCAAGTGATTCTCTTGCCTCAGCCTCCTAAGTAGCTGGGAACACAGGCGCCCACCACAAGGCCTGGCTATTTTTTTGTTGCAGTTGTCATTGTTGTTTAGTTGGCCTGGGCCGGATTCAAACCCACCAGCCTAGGTGTATATGGCCGATGCTGTAACCACTGTACTATGGGTACTGTACCCTTTTCTTTTCCTTTTTTTGAGACAGAGTCTCATTCTGTTGCTCAGGCTAGAGTGTCATGGCCTCAGCCTAGCTCATAATAACCTCAAACTCTTAGGATCAAGCAATCCTTCTGCCTCAGGATCCTGAGTAGCTGGGACTACAGGTGGCCACCATACACCAGGCTAATTTTTTCTATTTTTGTTTATTTTATTTTAATTTAATTTAATTTTTAGACAGAGTTTCACTTTGTCATGATCAGTAGAGTGCCGTAGCATCACAGCTCACAGCAATCTCCAGCTCTTGGGCTTAGGTGATTCTCTTGCCTCAGCCTCACTAGTAGCTGGGACTACAGGCGCCTGCCACAACACCTGGCTATTTTTTTTGTTGAAGTTTGGCTGGGGCTGGGTTTGAACCCACCACCCTTGGTATATGAGGCTGATACCGGAATTTTGCTCTTCAGTAGGTTCTTGGTCTCGGTGATTCGAAGAATGAATCCGCAGACCACAGATCAGTGGTAAGACAGGATTTATTTACAGAAAAGAATACAGAAGTGCCAGAGCTCCTGGCAGAGAGAGAAAACTGGAGTTAGGAGAGAAAAGTGCTCTCTCTCCCTGTCTGTCTGTCTGTCTGTCTGTCTGTCGGCTCTTTGTCTAGGGGTATATATAGTTGCATGGGTCCCTTGATAGTCACATTTAGTGGAGCTAGGTAGTTACATTTAGCAGGTCTGGGACATCTGTCTGGGACATGTCTGGAACAACATGTCTGGGTTGCAAATGAATGGCTACAATTCCTTTTATTACCAGGCCTAGGAAATGGGGACCCTCCGCCCACCCTCCAGCCTGCTGGTTCTGCTGCTTGCTGCTACCGCACCAACACTGCCAAGGCGGAGGCAGCTGATCCATGCCCCCCAGCTCTACGAGCTGGCTGAGATGCCACTTGTCCTGTATCAACTATCTCTCTCCAAGTAGAAACTCTAACTGCTGTTAGGGAAAAGGGAGGAAGACCCCATCTAACTGCTTCCTGCTGAGTCGGGCGATGATAGGACGGGGCAGTTAGGGTTTCTCTGGAGGGAGAGTGATCCAGGGGTTCACTTTAGAATCATGTCTTGGACTGGAACCATCTTTAGTGTGTGACTTGATGACATTTCTGGAAGATACAAATCTGATTAGCACATTAAAAGGCAAGGGTAGAACAGTGAGAGGAGGGAGTTAATTAGTGTCAGGTTAGAAAAACAAAGTCAGTGATGTTTAAAAGAAAAGTATATTAACACTTTTCTTGCTGTTTCCTATGCAATAACTGTAAATTTTTTTTAGGCTCACAAGTGTAGGTGGACTGTGGTTGATTCTCTTCATGGTCTGCTTCTGTAGAAGGTGGTGGGTTCCAGGATTTTACTCCTGAATGATGTATTCAGGAATCTATTCCCATAACTTTAACAGCTGTAGAAGAAGACAAGATAACAGAAAAGGGACCTTCCCAAGTTAGCATTAGGGAAGGTGAATTAGAGGGAAGAATTTTGATCATGACCAGATCTCCAGGAGAGAAAAGCTCCTTTAGTGTTGAATGTGAAAATGTAGTTGGGAGGCTTTTAAGGATTTGTTGAAATTTAGCTAAAGAAGTAATATGTTTTACTAATGCTGTAGTTTCTTTTTTTTTTTTTTTTTTTTTTGAGACGGAGCCTCAAGCTGTCCCCCTGGGTAGAGTGCCATGGCATCATAGCTCATAGCAACCTCCAACTCCTGGGCTCAAGCGAGTCTCCTGCCTCAGCCTCCCAAGTAGCTGGGACCACAG
>CAUYQV010136645.1:0-16254 GCA_963574575.1 Galagoides demidoff | reverse complement strand
TGTATTTGCATCTTTGTTCTCCTTTCCTGCTTTCCATTAGATTAGCAAAATTTTCCTTATCTTCTTCCCATGTTTCCCTCTGTTAGCTTGACTGCAATAGATTTTATTTCTAAAATATACTTAGTGATTATCATTAAGTTGTTTTTTTTTTTTTTAGACGGAGCCTCAAGCTATCCACCTGGGTAGAGTGCCATGGCATCACAGCTCATAGCAACCTCCAACTCCTGGGCTCAAGCGAGTCTCCTGCCTCCGCCTCCCAAGCAGCTGGGACCACAGGTGCCCGCCACAACGCCCGGCCATTTTTTGGTTGCAGCCATCGTTGTTTGGCGGGCCCGGGCTGGGGATTCGAACCCGCCAGCTCAGGTGTATGTGGCTGGCGCCTTAGCCGATTGAGCCACAGGCGCCACCTATCATTAAGTTTTTAACACACATACTGAACTGTAATTCTTCTAATAAAGACTAAAGTTATCCAAGATCTCTATCTTCTCAAATAACACAAAGATCTTTGCATGCTTTACTCACTTAAAGTCAGCTGGTAATTACATCAAAAGAATTGAAATCGTCATCGAAAACACTACCAATACATTGTCAACATCCTGATTCACAGGGGGATTAGAGGCACCCTGATTAATCTACAAAGCATGAACTTTTTGCTAATTCACTGTATTGTAACTTGAGTAATTCGGGCATCATCTCTCAAGTTCAGAATGATGCCTTCATTCCCAGCTCATAAAAATCTGTCTCTCAAGTTCCTGAAAGTATTCTGAAGTAGGATTAGACAAAAGATTAATCAGAATCCTGTGGTCCACTTCTAGGACCCGTTTTCATAAATCAGATTTGTCATTTGTCATAATCTGCAGTGAGAACATCTGGGACTCCTCCCTGCTGACACCTGCTTGCTTACCTGTCCTTTGATTCTCAAACCTTACTGTGCATACAGATCCCACAAGAATCTCGATAAAGATTCTGATTTAGTAAGTCTGTAGTCCCAGCATGCTCCCAGGTGATGCTGATGCTTTTAGTCCACAGACCTCACTTCTAGAGCAAGTGGTTGGAGATAAAATTTAGCAAGGAAAATTGGGTTTCAGCTCTAGGTCAAGATTCCTTGATACTTCACAAAGCAGCAGATATGGAAGAAACTTTCTTTTGAAATGGTTTGGAATTCAGGCTCATCTAATTCTGAAAGTCTCCTTGAGGCCACCAAGTCCTCTCTGTTCCCCTGTGGGCCCAGGTCAAACTGACTAAAAGTGAGTGCTCTCTTAGTCCTCTGTGAAGCCCCTCCACGTCAACTCGCTCTGCCATCCCCCTTGGTCACACAGCCAATCCTTCAAGTCTCAGGTCTGTCATTGTGTCTTTTAGATGTGACTTATGTGAGTTAGTATGCCGATTAAGAGCCTCCCCAGAGCTAGGGACGGGCTTCCTGGTAATTTACGTTCAAGACAAGCTTTTAATAGTGATACACTTTTAAGTAGTAACCAGGAAAAAAAGATTTTCTCCTCTTAACAGGTATCCATTTATAGGACTCAGCTGCTGAAGCTCAAGGGTAGCATTAGGCTTAAGTTTAATCTTCTGTATACTGTAATTTACAGCACTGGGTAAAGCATTGTGCGTACAACTCTTTCAGTCATTTGCTGTGATAAATAGCTATTGCTCTTGGCGGAACAGAAACGCCATCTCTGCTTTCCATTTATGAATATTGAATTGTCTCAGGAAGGCTCTTGCTGTAAGTTTTTAAAGGGGAAATCCCCCACTGATCACATCCCATCACTGGCCCCAAATGTCATTTCCCTGCTGCGTGCACCAGTCAGATCTTGATCCAGGCAGTAGTTCTGCAGTGCACGCATGTTTCTGGTGACTGTTGCACAAAGCACTTAACAATTCCAAGTACAGGTCCTGCTAAAGGCTGCAGTTTTACATTGAATGCCACAAGCAGTTAGGAAGAAGATTTAGCTGGTGGCAGGATGCCATGGACAGGGATCAGGGAAATGTCTTAGAGACGATAATCTGATTCAGGGAAAATAGAAAGGGCATGATTCTACTGGATTCTGCTGGATTCCTGACGGGAGAGGATAGTGTCAGTTGTCGAAACTTACAGGAGCAAAAAGAAAATAGCCAGGCTATAAATCTCTAGGGTTCTACTCTTCAGGACACCAGATTTCCCTTCAGATACTTTATTCCTTGCTGGCTGGGAGGAGACAAAATAAATATGCGAATAGGACAGTCAGGTAGAGTGACCTTGTCGCAGGAAGTCTCTTGCGTCTGAGCCCTCTGGTCTCCCTACATTCAGGCTTCCAGAAATTCCCCTTCTCAGCTCCAGTTCCTTTTTCCCCAACAAACTGACCATACCAGAGGAACTAAAATCTTAGGCTGGCCTTCCTTTACTTGTCCACATTTGTGCATACCCACTGTGTGCCAAGCATTGCCGCAGTGGTGGGATAAGGAGTTAAAGACAAACATGAGAAAAGACTGTGAATGTACTAAATAGGCCACTGTCTCTCATGGTCACATTCCCAAATGCCACTTCTCAGCAGTGTCTCTCTGGGAATCATTCCTTCGAAAACAAAGCGGAGAGGCTTCTGTCCTCACTGCTGCCTTTCAGGCTGATCGTGTGCCTAGAGAAGTACCTTTCTGCAGCTTCCGCTGTTGATGACCCACTCGTACAGCTTGCTCAGTTTGATTTTCTTAACAGCTCAGTAAGGTTCACCTGTGGATACTGGTTTCCCAGATTTGGAAGCTCAAAGAAATTCTGTGACTTGCCTAAGGCCACACAGCTGATAGGAGCAGAGGTGGGAGGAGAGCTCAGGACTCCAGACTCTCCCTCCAGTGCCTTTTCCATGAATGGAGAAACTCAGGGGGGAAAGGCACAGTGGTAGCAAAAATGTGGCCATTACAAGTAGAAATTTACCTTTATGAAATTTCCACCATTTACAGTTCTAATTTGAGACTTACATGCAGTGAGCACATCATCTAGCTTTTTTGTGTCTTCCCTACACGGGATGTGGGCCTTCTATAATAACTATTTGAAAACCAGTCTTACAATTACAATTTTGACTCTGAAGGAATATTATTCAGTCTGCTTATGGGTTCTGATCTACCCTTTCATTTCCTGGCCAGAAGATTCCATCAGAACAAAAGTTACGGTCATTTCAGCAAATGTGGAAGGCAGTTGGTTGTGTTCTGCATGAGAATAAATGCATCCAGGATTCTGATTAGTTCCAAGGGATGATGAGAGACCTGTTCAAACCAAAAACCCCACGTACATGTTTCATGCATATAAACCTACTAATGAGAATGGGTTTTGGCAGAAAACTAAGCATTCATGTTCCTGCCACCAAAGCTTAGAGTTGCTTGTTAGTGTTCTGAGCGCTGGAGCATACAGTTACAACTTGATCTTGATAAAATCCCTCATCCCTGGGCCACCCATAAGTTCCTCGAACAGGAAGTTGAGAGGAAGCAATCTGGAGAAAGTGTTATATGTAAGTGGCTGAGAGACCTGGAATTTTCGGACTCTTTTGCAAGCTTGCTGTGACCTCCTACCTCTGTTTGCCCATCTGCGGAATGGGTATGGTAATTGTATGCCAAGGTTATTCTTAGAAGTGATAAATTTGAAAATGCCTGGGTATGTGACTTGTGCTATAAATATGCCTCCCTGCCATGTGGAAAATAGGTGTTTTTAGCTGAAATGTGTAATGAGGTTAGACAGGGAACATCGGTCACTGGCAGTAAGAGAGCTACTGGGGAAGAGAGGTGTGAGGGGAGGGGCCAGGTGCTCAGCTAAGAAGAAGAACAGAGAGACCAGCTATGAAGCAGTCTTGGGCAACATGGTGGAATGCTCAAAACAAACAATCACAAAATAAACATTTGGATGCCTGGCCTGAATTTAGAAACAAATAGGGGGATTGGAGAGTAGCCTGTCTTTCACAATGCAGGCTCTGCACTCCAGCCACAGGCATCTACTGGATTCCAGAGGAGTAGGCTTAAGGAGAGAAAGGCCTCCGTGAGCCAGTGCCCACATGGGCTGCAGCCACTGTGTGTAAAGGAGTGTTATTTTAGAGACACAGCCAGGGAGTTCTGAAAGAGCCAGACCCTAGGAGCAAGCTCTCTGGGCTTGATCTTGGCTCTGTTATTCAGGTGCTATGTGACCTTTAGCCAATCTCTTATCTTTCTGTGCCTTGGTTTCCTCATCTGCAAAATGGGAATACTAACATGCATAGGACCTGTCTCAGAGTGGTCAGGAGGATAAAATAAGCAAGCAGGATTACAGCACACAGAAAAACCCTGGCATCTGTATACGTAAGTGTGGTGAGGCACTTGTCTGGCCTTATGAATTCTAGCTAGAGAGGAAGCACAAACTGAATTAGTTGAGGAAAGCTCACCTCCCAAGGACTGAGCATGCTGACCATGAATGACACAGTCACTCCTAGAGAAGCGTCAGTTGGAGAAAGAAGTAAGGGTCATAGCCGGAATACTAAGAAGCCTTGGCTCCTGGCGGGACCACTGCCTGGTGAACAGAGGGATGGTAGAGGGCTAGCTGTGGCCCAGGTGGACCTCTTTAAGCCTCCCAGTGTGCCTCCATCCTACCCCCAGGGGAAGCAGGAAGCTTGTGGGCATCTGTGTTCACAAAAGCAGGTTTCAGCAGCATCCTAGAAATTTTTGTCTGCTTATCTCACACCAGTCAGTCTTTCCCAGAGTCATTTGCTGATACTGTACTCTGTCTACTCGGGATTCCCGCAAAAATCATTCCCTGTTATCTGTCTGCCTCAACATGGGAAAAATCCTTGTCATCTGGAACTCCTGCTCCACGCCCGCCATCCTGCCTCACTGCAGTGTGTGGGCACGTCTGCTTTCTGCTGTTCACGTCTTTAGAAAGACTGGATTTCAGGCTTTCAGAGCAAGTGTCTTTAAATCCGCTGGTGAAAGGAGACAGCAATCAGCTGCTGGTTGGTGTTTGCCAAAATGTGGCCTTAGAACGGGATGAAGTGATGGCTCCTGGCACGAAATCTGGTTCCCCCTGGGCGTACACCCAGCCTGAACAGCTCCTTTAAAACCAGAAGCAATTTGTCATCTTTTGATTCTCTTCCAACACTGTCCCTGTCACAGGTAGATAAATGAGGCGGCATACGGGTGTCCAAAAACAGGACTGTCTAATCCCAGCGGTTTCCCATGGAGCCGTCACTTCTCAAGGGTAGAGAGCACAGTGGGGTGGTCCCTGGTTTCGGGATTGTAACCATAAACAAAATTTTTTCATCACATGCCCCATTTATATGCATGAAATGCTTTCTCAGAATCTCCCAGCCTCCAGTATGCCATTGATGGGTGCATTTCTCATTTCAAGATCCTGAAATGAATCATGCATTTGTGAGCTCAACATCTCTTGTCTGTAGTTCCACAAAATGCTACTAATCAAATCAATGTATCACAAAGGCCACTAAGCATCCTTGAATTAACAGTAAGTAGAAGTTGGACTTTTTGTTCTAAAAAGCTTTCATTACAGGATGTCAATAAGAAACCAGACACATTTCCCTGCCCCTCAAGTTGCATGCTTTAGACGTGGCTTGATGATACCTGCAGGATTTTCTACACAACCCACATGGACTTCAGATTTCTTGTTATGTGTAACTTAAAGCCACCAGCTTATTCCTAAGGATGCAATAGGCACATGAGGCCTCCTGATCTAGTTGCCAAAACATGGATGAGCCATGACACTCCTTTAAGTGAAGGATAGGCCTGTGTGACGAATTAGCTCAGCTAGCCCAGGCAGACCTGGTACCCATGCCAAGGGGCTGAACATGTTTATGGTCTGGCCAGCCAGCTTTGATTCTTCTGTGGCCATAGGTCACATCCTTCATCCCCACAGCTGCTGGATTAACTGGGCATCCACAGTCACAAGGGCTCAGGCTTGGCTGGATCAATTCAAGTTCATCCCAAGCACAGTAAAATCATTTGCCCACCTGATAGTGTTACAGTACATTGTTGTGCATCGTTGAGACACTCTGAGAAAGGAAAAGATGTGTGGAGCATCTTCTCCAAAGCAGGATCTGTTGAGCAGGGGCCAGATTCTTACACAGGCCCCTAATGCTGATGGCCGTAAGAAGTTTATAGCCTGTTCTTCATTATCTAGGGTATTGAAGGAGAAATCTAGTGTGGTCTTGAAATTTAAAAATAAATCCCTTAACTCAAGCTTTAGCCAGTGTTTTTATGCTAGATACCTTTTAGGGGAGCGTGGTCTTTCCTTTTATGTTTTCCCAATTAATCAGTTTTAATGAAAGGGAAAATGACCCAGTGGAACTGAGACCACAGCACAGGGGGATAATTTGCCCGGGTTTAGGAGATGAGTCTGAGTTGCTGTTCCTGCCTCTCCCACACCCCATTCTTCATTTACAGACTGTGTATGTTCACTACATCTCCCTTATAGGTTCAGGGAAGGATCGACTGAGTTAATGAATATAGATACACCCCAAGCCCAGCTGTGGGAGGCACACAATATGTATTAGCTATTATGACTTACTTAGACTTATAGAAAAAGAGGGAAGAAACTCCTACTTCATGGAAACAAAATAGTTTGTTCATTAAGACAGACCCATACCTAAGTGAATCTTTGAAATAATTCTGCATTTCATTCATGGTAGAATCACATCTTTTTTTTTTAAGCTTAAAAGCCTGAGCCAGCTGTACATGATATATTAAACCCACACATTTACTTACTTTAGAAAGGTTGCTATTTTGAGAGTATGATCATTCCTGGGAAAAAAAAATTGTTGTGCCTCCTGTCCATTGAATAGTTAGATATAAAGAATGATTTCCATTCCTTCGATTAGTGTCCTTTTTTTTTCTTTAGACAAAGTCTCACTTTGTCACCCTCAGTAGAGTACTGTGGTGTCATAGCTCACAGCAACCTCAAACTCTAGGGCTCAAGTGATCCTCTTGCCTCAGCCTCCCAAGTAGCTGGGACTACAGGCCCCAAGCACAACACCCAGGTATTTTTTAGAGACAGGGTCTTGCTCTTGCTCAGGCTGGTCTCAAACTTCTGAGCTCAATCAGTCCATCTGCCTCAGCCTCCCAGAGTGCTGGGATTATAGGCGTGAGCCACCTGCACCCAGCCCTCAATTAGTGTCTTAAGATGCCTGCACTTTTTTCTAGCGTTGTAATAAAGCAAGATAGGGAAGATTGTGAACTCAAGTAAGCCATTCCTTATCATTCCTCTTCATTTCCCCAGAGCTCACAGGATCTGGCAAATACAGGCAGTCCCCAGTTATAAATTAGATAGGTTCTGTAGGCTTGTTCTTAAGTTGAATTTGTATGTAAGTTAGAACAGGTACATTTGCCTATTACCTGTAATAATCTGTTCATAAGCATGAGTTGTACATCAGTCAGATGTTTATAACGTAAGGACTGCCTGTGGTAGGCATGCAGTCAATGTCTTATGAATGAATGAACGGTTTAGATGTTTAGTTCTTTAAATCAGCGATCCCCAGCCTGTAGTCATGCATCAGGATTCCCTGGAGCGCTTGTTAATAAAACACAAGTTACTACCCCTACCACCCCCTGCACCAGGTTTCTAATTCAGTAGGTCAGGGTTGGGGCCCAAGAATGGGCATTTCTGACAAGTCCACATATGATGCTGGTATTGTTGGCCTGGGGACTGTGCTTCTGAAAACCACTGTTGGTGGGTCCACTCCACTGCATAAGTCCACTGCTATTCTACCTTTTCCAAGCCTTCCAAGAGATTGACCTCTAGAACTGTCTGACCTTGCCCTTGAGATCAATTTTGTAAAATTACTAGTATTTGATCAAATGAAAAGCAACTCATATTTTTGATTTTTAATAGTCAAAAACTACATTTTGCCCCTATTATAATTACGAGAGAAGTGGGAATCAGATTATCACCTTGTCAGGGTGGTGCCGGGACTAGCAGGACACAGCTGGCGAGGGTGGAGCATGGTGGCACACCTTGCAACACTGAAGCCAGACTGCATCTCATCCAGTTTTAGATTCCCCACCTAGTGTCAGAGGCACTTAATTGCAAAGCTGAAATGAGACATGACCTTTTATAGAAACTGCAGAGGAGCAAAAAGGGTATAAGAACTGAGCATATGATACAAAAGGGAGCGTCTTATTTGCAAAGTCTTCTTATGCTGGCTGTGGGCCTGACTAAAGTCATTAGGCCCTGATATTCAGAAACAAGAGGCAGCTTCATGGCCTGAGGAAGGCTACCTTCTGTGAAAAACAAAAGTCATTCCGCTAATGCCAGATGTCACTCTGCATGGCAGGCAAGGAGCTGCACCTCCAAACCCAGTCTTTATTCCCCCCTCTTCAGGAAAAGAGTCCACCACACTGTGAGGACTGAGCAGATGCTGAGGGACAGTTCAGTAGAGGGTATCAGGCTTCCTAAACAGAGAGAAGATGAAGTGGAGCTTAATAAGAGAATTGATGGAGGGAAGGAGACCAGGGCTTTCCCCTGAGGTGGGGAGTGTATGAGTAACCTACTTACTGCTACATAACAAATGACCACAACAGCTTAAAACAAGAAGCAAATACTTATTGCCTTGCACAGTTTCCATGGGTCAGAGGTCTGGGAGCAGCCCAAGAGGTTGTAGTCAAGCTGTCATCTGGAGGCTTAATCCCGTTTGGAGGGCCCACTTCCAAGCTGGCTCACTCACAGGCTGGCAGCTAGAGACCTTAGGTCCTTGCTCTCATACATTGGCCTCCCCATAGTACTGCTCACAACACAGCAGTTGACTTCCCTTAGAGTCAACCCCTGCTGGAAGGAAGGAAAAAGTCCAAGTGCCTTTAGTGATCTAGTCTCAGAAAGGAGACACCATCACTTGTGCTCTATTCTGTTCATTAGAAATGAGTCTCCAAGTCTAGCCCACAAATGCAGGGAAGGGAATTAGGCTCAACTTTTTTTTTTTATATTTTGAGACAGTCTCACTCTGTTGTCCTCAGTAGAGTGCTGTGGCATCATACCTTACAACAACCTCAAACTCTTGGGCTCAAGACACCCTCTTGCCTCAGCCTCACAGGAAGCTGGGATTATAGGCACCTGCCACAATGCCAGGCTAGTTTTTCTATTTTTAGTAGAGATGGGGTCTAGCTCTTGCTCAGGCTGGTCTTGAACTCGTGAGCTCAATCAATCCACCTGCCTGGGCCTCCCAGATTGCTGGATTACAGGCCTGAGCCACCCAGCCAGGCTCCACCTTTTGAGGGGAAGAGTGTCACTGCAAAGAGTGAGCTTTCATCCTTCTCTTGCCAGGGTCAGGAAGACAAAGGGGTCATCAATAGGGCTGCAGTGTGAAGAGGAAGGAGCTGCAGCCACTGGGAAAGGGGTATTAGAGGCTTGGTGGGCTCTGAGCCTACCACCCTGGGAGATCATGCAGCCCCTTCTCTCTTTCAGGCCAAGGGATGACTTTGCTTTGAAAGGACTAAGGCCACTTGTGAGTCCATGGCTCAGATTTGGTTCCAGAAAAGAGAAAGACAGGGCTGGTTGTTCAGAGCCTATTAAGTCACCTGGCGTGCCAGGCCCCCAGTGTGAGTAGGGATTAAAGACAGAC
Organism: Galagoides demidoff; assembly: GCA_963574575.1. Taxonomy (NCBI): domain Eukaryota; kingdom Metazoa; phylum Chordata; class Mammalia; order Primates; family Galagidae; genus Galagoides; species Galagoides demidoff. Next base: position 6,703 of record CAUYQV010136645.1, on the reverse strand, counting down.
ATGTGTCATGAAATAAAGAGAAACTTCTGGGCTATGCCTTTGGGGAAGGGCCATGGGGTAGGAGGTTGGGGGCCAGTTTAGGAAGCAGAAGGGGGAGGAAACCACCATTTTCTGTTAAAGTGATCCTGCTCAGGATGATGGCTCAGTCCTTCTAGGAACAATAACAATCAGCCCTTTATGGCTAAGGCTCCTGGGTCCCATAGAGAGATCGTCCCGTGAGGCAGATGTTTATTTTGGCCACCCTGACTCCACAGATGGATTCTGTGCGGCAGTCTTCTCTGGAGGATGCGGAACCACTGGGGTTATATTGTACTGTGTCTGTTCTTATCGCTCCTACCATCCCCAGGGAATAAGCTAATCAAACTTGCTGATGATTTTCCACTGAGAAGGAGATAGCTAATAACTTGGATGACAAGTATTAGAATACAATGTGATGTGGATAAATTGGGTCCATGTATTAAGAGCTATAAAATGAGATTCCATCAAGGCATGAATAATGGTGCCTGTGAAAAGGATTAATCAAATACCCCATTAAAAAGTATGGGAACTCTGGTCAGACGTCCCCTGTTTAATTACTCTACTGCCCCTTCCCTCCCCCACTGCTTTCCTCCCAAATAGCTTCCTACTAGGAGAAATATGGAAAAGAGTTTAGAGGAAATAATGGAAAAATTGGGACATATGTTTTGATAGAACAAGATCACGAAGACAGATTTAAACAACCAGTGTTTCATTTAGGGGGGAATAATCATAGGCGTGAGTAATCATTTACAAATGTAATTTCCAAAGGAGCCCTGTTGATACCGTTCAGCAAATGCCAACAAAGCATTTACTTTCCAAAGGGAGGAAGCAAGACCAGAGAAATGAAGGCAACCCCAGGAGTGGACCGGAGAACAGTCCAGCCACAGAGAAGCGTCAGGTGTGAGAATGGGCAATGCAGAAGATGAACACAACTTCTGAAAGACCCCAGAGGACTGGCACTGTCTGGAGCTTTCCTGGAAGAGGAGACGCCAACAGAGCCCTGACGTGTGGACAAGCTTCCATGCACTGAAAGTTCGTGAGCACACTCTGGTGACAGGGTCTAGTGAGAAAATGGGCTAGAGCAGAGCAGGGGACACCTGTGGGGCTCTTCTGTCCATTTCCACCACCACAGCGCTGGTCCAAGCCACCATCAATTCTCCTGGACAACCGCCAACGCCTTCCAGCTGCTCTCCCTGCTTCCACTCTCACTCCTCTACAATCCATCCTGCACACTGAAGTCAGACTCAGCATCACAGCTAATCATGTCGTTCTCTTGACTTGTGGCTTCCCATTGTTCTTAAGCTAAAAGTAAAAATCATTGTCATGGCTACAAAGTCTTGTGTGATCTGGACCATATCCTTTGCCGAGCTCCCTTTCACTGTCCATGTGCTAGTCAAGCTGGCCTTCAAAATTGCAGCATATTGAATCTTTCTGCCACAGGACCCTTGCACATACATTCTTTTCCCCCTCTACATGATTTTCTTTCATCCTCTCTTCCCAAAGCTAACTCTGACTTTAGACTTCATCATAATGAATACTTCTTGAAAGACTTCCCTAATTTTTATAACTAGATCAGCTCTCCCTCATACATTCAAAACAAATATTTATGGTGTGAAAATGTGTGTTGAATGTCTGTCTCCCCAACTAGGCCACAAGCTTCTTGAGGGCAGGGACCCTGTCTTGGCATCCCTTAGAGCCTAGCATAGTCTCAATAAATATATGTTGGATACCTCGTGACATTTAGTTAGGAGCAGTGAAACTAGTTGAGAAATCAGTTGACCAGTGTATAGGAGAGCACCATTACAAATTCTTAATGGGATGAAAAACCTGAATTCATGTCTAGACCCTGCCACCTGCTGGCTGTGCTGTTTTAAATAAATCACAGATTCTCTTAGAGCCTTTTTCTTCATATATAAAATGGGGATAATAAACAGCCCTCTCATATGGTTGCAGTGAGAATTGAATGAAATAATACAGAAGCAGTTTTTAAACTGTAAAACTAGACATAAATATCTTTTGTCTTTTTTCCCAGTGCCTGGCACATGGGGGTCACTATTGGATGGATGGATGAACAGTTAGGGAGTCAACATGAATGACAAGTGGAACCTGGCATGTGAATAACATGATGGAAACCAAAAGAAGCAAGAATTTTAAGAACCAAGAAAAGGCTGTTGATTCCCTCACAATATCACATACAGTGGGGGGGCGGGGGGATCATTTAACTTGGGTAGGAAGAAGTCAGCGGTGACCTCGGGGCAATTTCTCCTCAGCCTTTTCATGTTGTCTGGGCTTTCAATGACATGCCTTAATTGCAACTTAATCACTTTACTGATTTTTATCTTTTGGGGGGGAGATCAAATTGATTTGCACATCCAGCAAAATTGGTGAGATCACTCCAGCTGCTGCCAGCAGGTGCTGACAAGTGAGGAACTGGACGTCAGAGGATAAGAAAATACACTCAACATTTATTTTAACAAGGCCTAGAAACCTTAGTTATTTAATAAATTGCCGTGGATAATTGGTTTTAGTTTCAAGGGCTGTTTCATCTTTTAACTCCCTGTCTTCTGGCAGGAACAGGGCTGTATGTGTAGACAGAGACTTGGAGGATGGGACCAGGCTGAGCTGTCACACATTTTTGTTGACTTTCTGTCTCTTAGATAACACCCCACTTCCCACCACCACCACCATCCACAAGGGTGAGTCTCTTGCTGTCTCTCCTTACCTCTCTCTCACCCTAACACACACAGAGACACACACAAGCTGCTTGCCATAGCTTTGGATCTAGTGGTCTGTTTGTGTATAGACCTTGGGAGTGAGTGGCCAAGGCCGGAACCGAGCCCCACACTTAACCATCTCAAGGCTAAATGCCATTGAGTAAGAAAGACACGATGAATAAATGAAACCTGATTCTTTAGCTTAGTCCTCCAAACCTGGCTGATAAAATTAGGTGTTCAGTTTAAATTAAAGAAATAGTAAGAACAGGCTAGGGGAAAAGGCCACCACATATTTTGTTTCATTCTAGAATAGTTGATGGTGTGGAAAGGGAGCGCAGTATTCACGAAGACTTCAGAATGGTTCAGAGAAAGGGTCTGAAGCTCTACCAGCCCCTGCCACCCCATGGCCCCCTTCACGAGGGGTGACTCAAGAACATGCTGCTGATCTGCAGGCAGAACCGTGTGTGTCTTCTTTCTCTTCCCCACATCTCCTGGGGTCAAGGACTGCCTTTGATGGCCCTATGTTCATGTGCTGAGTCTCATCAGTAGAGTGGTTTCCTAAGAACTGATGTACACGGTTTCCAAGAAGGAAGGCTGAGCTCTGGCCCATCCACGGTTGGCATAGTCCTGAGAAGAAGCACCTGCCCCAGGCTGGGAAGTGTAGGGAGGCACCAAGTGAAGACCTGCCTTCTATGGTGGACCCTCATGGGAAAGTGGGTGGTCACTGGGAAGGCCTAGAAGCAAGCAGGGCTGGAAGCTAGAACCACCAATCTGTCCTCCCACTGGGCCAACAAAGGAACAAACCCCAGAGCTCTTAGGTGGGTCCACTGTCCATAAGGACAAAATCTACTTCAGACAGGAGAGTGTGATGGCTCAGGCCGGTCTTGGAACTAAAGTTCACAGCTCAGCTTGCCTTGTCTAGCTCCTGCCCTGTCTGAGCTTAAGTCTTCTCATGTCTGGAAAATGTGTGTAATTGTGCTTTTTCAGAGAGGTGGTATGAGAATGAAACATCATAATGCATGTAACATGCTTGACTAAACCCAGCCCAGAAAGAGAAGTATAGAACCCATGATAGATTTACTCCCTTTCTGAGTTCTGGTTTCCCTTCAAACATCGCTGCTGAGACCCAGCCTGGCCTCTAGGAATGTCATTGCACCAGAGCTAATAGAGGTTAGGGTTGACAATCTCAAGAAGAGAGGAGTACATGAGGGGTTTGGAGTTGGGGGCTCAGATGGGGGACAGGGATGGGAAAAGGGCTTAGGGAAGAACTGCGGAATTAGGATTCCTAGTGATGCAGACCAGGGCCCGGAGGAGGAGTACAGGCCACAGAGGAGACAGGAGGTGAGACTGGAAACAGAATAATGCTGTCACAGAGCCTGGCTGGGGGATGCAAGGAGGAGAATCAAATCTTCCAGAAAGGTAGACTAGAACTATTAAGGAAAAGGTTTTGAATTATATTTGCCTTTTTGGTGAAAAAACAGTTCAAAATAATCAGGCTTTGAGAATTTTAAATGCACATATTGTAAGAATTGGTCATACCCTAGTGCAGTGGTTCTCAACCTTCCTAGTGCTGTGACCCTTTAATACAATTCCTGTGGGTCGCGACCCACAGGTTGAGAACTGCTCCCCTAGAAGCATTGTAGCATCAGGGTTGGAAATTTCTTACTGTCTTACCCAGTAAGCCATAAGTGCAAGAACCCAATCGTGCAAGCAGAGATTTAAAGTTCCTGAGCCCAGGAAAGAAACTAGTCTGTCTGTGAGATTTGCCATGAGTCCCCCTGATTTTCTTTCTCCCCACTCTACCCCTTTTCATCCCCACCATCTCCCCAACGTGAGCAGGGAAGAGGCCTCACAATTTTTTTTTTCACAAATACAATCCCTAGGAGAACTAAGGGAAGAAATAGGAATAGAGAACCAGAATGTGATCCTTTAGGCCCTCTACCTAATTTCTTTTATTCCCCTCTGATGTCTCTTAGGCCTTTCTCATGTCTGTACAGCTAATACTGTGATGGTTTTGAAGGTAGCGTCAGTGTCTATTGGGTTTAAAGAGAGCCTTGACTTCTGAGTCTTCATCATATCCACCTGTATTGCAGTTTTTTTCCTCTCTGCAAATCCAAACATATTTATTCACACGTACTTAATTTTATTAAAAAGTTTTTAAAACTCCCATCTTCCAGTATGACACTACTCATTTCTTTGGTCCATTGCATGGGTGCTATGGCTTTGGAGCACATAACTTAGGGTCCTGGACTTATTGGGGGTGTCTGGAAGTCACTATTAAGTGGATGGGCTCTTTATTAAGTCAATATATGGTCAAGCCTTTTAAAAATGCTAATAAATATGGGGGATGCCTGTTGAGATTAGAAAAGGAAAAAATTTTAAAACTTATATTTCTTGCTCCAAACCATAAATAAATGGTCAGATGTAATCTTCCTTTCATCTATAATTTACATTTATTACATTTGGTGAGTCCAGTTAGTGGTTTAAATTCTTTAGGTTTTTGGTAGTTCGAGGTTTCTATTATGCAATCAACTTGATAAAACCTAATGTGTGCAGCCTTGGAACTTAGAGCAGAGCGTGATGCCAGATCTCATTCCAAATGTGTTTCCTACCAAAGCAAACTAGTAGAAGACATTAAGGAAAAGTATTCCCTGGTCACTTCCAATTGCAAATATGTAAAAAGACATTTTTTTTTCATAGATCACTAGTTCCACAGGGAACTCCCCCCAGATCACGTTTTTCTCCCTGCCTCATTACCTCTATTGTGAGAGCTCCCTTTGCCCACACAATCATGAGAAAGTGATTATGGTGGGTTGTGCTCTCTTTAAGAACATGGCTGGCATACAGGGGTTTTTTTTAACGGGTGATTATTTGCTTTAAAAACGAGCTCGTCTGGACGTATTGGCAGGCACCAAGAGTAAAATCCAGACAGTAGGAAAGAAACTGCAGATTCAACAGCAGAGTCTTCAACAGATCAATTGTAAGAAAAAGGAATAAATGGAGGGGAAGCTGGTCACTTAAAAATTTAACAAATGGTACGACCAAACTTAGTTTCTAAGGGTGCAGGCTTGGATGCTAACGCCACAGATAAACACGAGTAACAAGAGACTGTTCCTTTGGAAGGAGCCTGCACACATGGAGGGGCTCCCTGACTCTTCACCTGGGTGGTGGTTCTCATCACTCCCAATGTGGTACATTTGTTCTTGTGTGGCTTTTTTTGTTTGGCCTGGGCTTTATTTTACCATAGAACCTTTTTTTTTTTTTGAGATAGAGCCTCAAGCTGTCCCCCTGGGTAGAGTGCTGTGGCATCACAGCTCACAACAACCTCCAACTCCTGGGCTCAAGCGAGTCTCCTGCCTCAGCCTCCCAAGTAGCTGGGACCACAGGCGCCCGCCATAACGCCTGGCTATTTTTTTGGTTGCAGCCGTCATTGTTGCTATTTGGCAGGCCCAGGCTGGATTTGAACCCGCCACCTTAGGTGTATGTGGCTGGCACCTTAGCCACTTGAGCCACAGGCACCGAGCCTATAGAACCTTTTTTTTTTTTCCTTGAGACAGTGCCTCAAGCTATCCCGCTGGGTAGAGGGCTGTGGCATCACAGCTCACAGCAACCTCCAACTCCTAGGCTCACGGGAGTCTCCTGCCTCAGCCTCCCAATTTGCTGGGACCCCAGGCGCCCACCACATTGCCTGGTTATTTTTTTTTTTTTTTGGTTGCAGCCATCATTGTTGTTTTGGCGGGCCCGGGCTGGGTTTGAACCTGCCACCTTAGGTGTATGTGGCTGGCGCCTTAGCCACTTGAGCCACAGGTGCCAAGCCTAGAACCTTTTTTGAATGAGTCCACTTGGGGTTCATGTTACCATCAGTATTTCAGTAATTTCACTTCTGGAGATGGGGTCTTATAATAAAATGTGTCTCACTCTTCTCACTCAAAGGGAAATGAGAAATCTAGCTAGATGTTCTCCAGTGGATT